>CAWWDL010000186.1:0-141000 GCA_963942545.1 Oxycera nigricornis | reverse complement strand
GGTAGATTTTGTATATAATGTCTTCGAGTGTACAGGCAATAATTTGTAACACAAAATTATACTGAGCTAAAAGAATTATCCAGACAGTATAAAAATGCGCACACTACACCTCAGTTGCATACAATGTTACGTAACATATCGCAAAAAGGCCAAGTATCGATTCATATAAAGATAGAGTAGTCTTTTGTTTAGGGAAAAATAAAATAAGAGTTGAAGAAACTGAACTCGTTTATTTAAATCTCACAATAATACAGCAGTTTCGCTGTGATACATGTGAAGGAAGGAGAGGGAGGGAGATGGTGTGAAAAGGATGATTAAAATGTGCGTGTAAACACACTCTGGTCAAATGTATAACTAAAGGTTGAGTAAACCGTATACTCAACAAAACCTATTACAGATAGGACAATCAGGTGTGTCGGCACCGACTGAACAGAAAATGTCATAACCAAATTAAATGATACATACGCGTTAACTATTTCAAAAAAATGAACTCAATGACCAAATGCGTAATACAATTTTTCCAGCAAGACCAAGTAGCTTTGTTTAAGCTGTGAAGTTAGGTTTAGAGTTAGAAAATACAGAATCTCTTCAAACAATTTACTTTACATTAATAATCGTAGGAACTTTGAAACATTATGGGGGGAAATACATGTA
Organism: Oxycera nigricornis; assembly: GCA_963942545.1. Lineage (NCBI taxonomy): Eukaryota > Metazoa > Arthropoda > Insecta > Diptera > Stratiomyidae > Oxycera > Oxycera nigricornis. The sequence continues at coordinate 140,346 of CAWWDL010000186.1, read as the reverse complement.
ACTGCTCAAAAAAACGATTTTTTTTCTTTTACATTAAAATATTTCAAATACTCTGAGAATACGCCACACGTTGTTTTGAAGCGATATTCGTATTAGTTTTCGAGTTATAGTCAGTTATGGGCAGCGCGGCGTTGCTCAGTAAGTCGAGCACACCTGCCGCGCGTCCCTGCCTACTTTCTCTCCGGCGCACAGTGGTTTCTTCCATAGGTCATAAGTACAAAAATCACCGTTACACTAACCTCACCTTGATAATCACATTATTCGTACAAATACTTACACTTTATAACGGTACATAAATTTCAAACATTTATAAATTTTTCGTATTTTATGTAGCACTAGTGTAGTGTTAATGACGTGAGCGTACTAATTTGTAAAAGTTTGAGTTCTAATCAAAAGCATTATATTGTATTGTAACAAGCTCTCTATCAATGGATATCCAAGAATAAGGTATGTGGATTATTTCTGTTTATTTTTTGGGATTGTATTACCGTTAGTTATTCTTTAATACTAATTTTATAAATCTGTGTGCAAAATGTAAAAAGTGACAAAATTGTAATTTTTGAACAAGAGCTAAGTTCTGTAGCATGCTGTTGTTTGTAATATTTCTTAGTACATAATTTAGCTTATTTCCTCTTCTTTACGATCATGTATGTCATTGTATACGGAAACTTGCGGAACTTTGAGAAAACTCTTCTTGAATGTGTGCTTCCGGTAATATTTTGTCTATCTTCAAAGCAAAAAAAAAATGAAAGAGATCGATTTTAGTTTCAGGATTCAGCCGGATGATTTTATAACTTGTTTCATATTTGGCGTCATATAAAAAAGAGCAACAATTCCTCTAAACTCCAGGAGACGTATGAAGGCTTCAAAAGGGCTTTTAATTTAGAAGACGATCGTGATCATCGTTATAGAGTGAATTGTTTGTGCAAGGCGTTTTTATCAAAATAGATGAAATGCGGACGAAGAGAATCGAGTTTCCTCGAAAAATACGGTGACTGGCTTGATGACTTTGAAAACTATGACGCCACACCTGTTATAACACCTCCAGCAAGGGAAAAGGTATAGGCAGACCGAAAAAGTCGTTTTCGGCATGTTCATCGCGAACAAAAAGAAGACGATTGCAAGACTTGGCGAGTCTTGATGATACACTAGCGCATGACTTAACACTAGAAAGACGGCAAAATCTACCTACCTAGAAAGACGGACGCCGGTCATATGACTACTATTACACTATTTACGTTAAAAAGGTTCTACAAAATAAGAAACTAGTCTAAGAAAACATTATATTTTTTTATATTTGAATACATTTTTCACATTTAAGTGTTTTATTAGTATTACAAGATCCACATATTGGCTTATTACAACCATAACATACTTTATTAGTTTTATTTTTGCTTTTACTTCTATAGCATTCCTTTCTCTTTCGAATCTCCTTGGTTATTGGTAATGGAGCTTGAGGAGTCGAAGACATAGGTAGTTCCAGTAAAGTTCCAGTACAGAAAAGTTCTCCATCAGTTTCAGTTTTCCCGCTTAGTTGACTCGCTAACTCCAAAATAAACTTCCTCCGTTCTATGGATTTACTTGTCATTTTATTATATAAAATATAACAGTTGATGCCCGCTAGGTCTAAAATGTTAAAAAACACTTGTACGGGCCTTCTTCTGGATGCTGCTTTGACACTGTACTTCTTTGCCATCTGATCAGCCACATCTACGCCATACTTCGTAGCATTGTAGAAAGTTACTTGGTTTTTTTTTATGGTGAGACGAATCAATTTCAACATTGGCATGCAATGTGCTGAGCAATAAGACGCTTTTATTTCTTTTTCCTTGATGGATTGTTAGTGTGCATGTATCAGACTTCAGTACTTTTGTTTCAAACAAATTCAAGCGGAGCGATTTGACGTAGGCTGGAATTTCTCGACGTGCTCTGTTCATAGTACCAACGATTGTAGTGCGTTTCATGAGTAAGTTTTTTGCCAGACTAACAGAGATAAAAAAATTATCAGTGGTTATATTTCGGGCTGTATTTATAAAAGGTTTCACGAGGCGCATAACAACGGATTCACCAAGACTTTTATTTTGCGGCCTGTTGTCATCTTTTCCTAAGTATGGAAAACCTTTCAGCACATATTTAGAGTCAACATCAACACAAAGCCAAAATTTTATGCCAAACTTATCAGGTTTGTTTGCAATGTACTGAAGAAACCTGCATCTCACTTTCGTAGAAAAAAATTGCTCATCAACTGTTATATTCTCTCCTGGTTTATAATTACACAAACAGTTTTGAATAAATTTATTCCAAATGTCAGATATCAACGCAAATTTGTCGTGGTGAAGTCGTGATCTTCTTTCAGATCTAACATCAAATCGAATATACTTCATGATTTCTTTGAACCTATCATGAGGCATCGTTTTTGAAAAAAAGCTTATTCCCCATGTTTTACTCCACAAATCGTTTACTGGAATATTTTTGGCTCCGCAAGCACCGCGAGCATAGCAAATAGCAATAAAATTTTCTAGATGCTCTAAAGTGACCCCCCAATTATCATGACCTAATTGTCTATGAGCTTCTAGGTTTGTACATTTTTGAACGTGTCTCAATATAGACTTATCGATGAAGAGCCTCCATGCATCTAATATACTCTCTTTGAAATTTCTTCTTGCGTAGGATGTAGGGCCTGCTTGCTCTGTTATGATATTGTGTCGTGCTCGACGACCAGTTTGAGTTGATATCGACTGAGATGTCCAAGTAGTTCCATCAGTGGCTATCATAGGTTCTTGCGGGAACACGGCCAGAATATTTTTTGCCAATCCTTCGTTGTCTGCAGAAATAACAGGCGTAAACGAAAGCATCATAGAGAGATGTGGAGTCATTCTTAAAGCATTATCCTCTGGCTTCGAAATAAATGCCCAGGTCTTTGAGCAATATGCATTGCAAACAGCCAGAGATATTGTTAATGAATACCCATGGTATTCTATGCCAGCCTCTGTCCACAAGGTACTCATAAATGGTACACAAATTGTACGCCATGCAATATTGCCTATAGGACAGCTGACCGAAGAAGCTGCAGAGGCGAAAAATAAAGATGTAAAGTCATTTAGGGAACGGAACACGCGCAAAATGTCCAGGATAGCCGCAAACCAAGATTTGTTAAATAGGTTACTACTAAGCTCAGATCCTCTATTAACAAATAAGCGACCATTGCCGCAAAAATCAAATTCCCGTTTGAGTAAAGTAGTTCTAAATCTTCTTTTGTAGTTTTATAGTGATTCAAGTACATTGTAGATTTTGTATGAAAATATCGAGAAAATTTTGGAAATTTTTTTTATGATACATATTTGAAGAAAGTGTGTTTTATTTATATAAATGTTGTAATATAACCAAAAAGTACAACCTTTGATTTTTGACCTCATCTCCCATACTAATGAAACCAATGTGCGGCGCTATGGGCGGTTCTCTAATCGTGTATCCCTAGCGTATTCTTATAAATAGGAAATTCTAAGGAAATAGGACCTGGAATCGTTGACTAATGAGTAAGTTATAATAAAAACTAATAATCAATGGTTTTTATCTACTGCAAAGTTTAGACGCGTTTTTCTCAAAGCAGTACTTTTTCAACTTCCGTACAAAATATCTCAAGAAATATATTAAATTTATACCACATCTACAAAAGAGTATTATCTTTTCGTTGAACCTACATGTTTTTGCAATTTTCGAGAAATAATTTGATTATTATTTTTTAAAACGCGATTTTTTGGAAAAATAATCGAATTTTTTGTTTAACCCTTAACTGGTCAGCAGGCTAAAAATCCCGTAACTGGTCAGCGCGGTCTATTGGACCGCTATTCTTATTTTCATGCTTTGTCGACCAGGTAATTGGGAATGCAAAATGCAGTAAATTTTTAGTATATTTCATGAGTTTTCTTAAAATTAATCCTAAAAATAAAATTTTAAAAGAATTTCCCATAATTTACAGCTTATTGTTTAAAAGCTGTCAAAAATAGCTGCTTTGCTGGTTAATTAACAAAAATGAGAAAGTGAACGACTTATTGTTTATATGTTTGATTGATTTGAGCTTCAAACATAAAACATAAACAGAAAATACAAGAAATTTATAAATCCGTCTTTTGAGGACCTTATATTTTTTGTTCAAAGTTGCTATTGGAATAATGTAGACAAAACACTAAGAATATGGAAGAAATATATTTATTTTATGGGTGAATATATTTATACTGTTTCGTAACATTTTAAAATCTTTTGTTACATAATACATTGGAAAAACACTAGAATTACAATATTTACACACTATATTTGTGATGTGCATAGATTAACACCTTCAAAAAAAACTAACAAAAGTCGTCACAATAATCAGTAGACTGTCGCATCAGATTATCTCGGCTTTTGAAGGGGTGGGAAAATTTTTAACAGCATTTTCTCAAAGAAAATTGCTTTGCGTAAAACAATGTCGCATCCAAAAAAAGTTACGTGCCTGGTCAGCACCGGTCTACTAGACCGCTGCATGAGATTAACTCGGAGTTGGAAGAAATTCGCTAATTTTTACCTACAGTATATCAAAGAGGATATAGAAACTAGATAATAGCCGGAATCTCAGACCTGAAAGTTAGATATTTCTAGGAAAAATACAATTAGCAATTTCAAGCGGTCTGTCAGACCCCCGCTGACCAGTTAAGGGTTAATCTAAAATTAATGTAAAAATTACATATTTTGATAAATTTTATTGGTCAACCTATGAACTATACATCTCATGTACATATTTTTCTTCTTCTGAATGTTGCAGGATCTCCGAAAATGGCGTTAAGTTGTACGAGGCATTTTTTGAGGTGTTTTTTTCATTCGTTCGCATCGCCGCCAATTTGTGTTGAAAAATTATATAAAAAAAACATTTTCAAGTACTTTGAGACATGTACTTTAAGGATTTCATGTTTAAAATCTGCTGAATGAACAACATATATCCCCCCCCTTAAGGATATCAAATTAACTATCGCTGCAATCGGAATAATGTGAACATTGGTCATTATAATTGTGGTACCTGTGGTATCCAAAATGAAATAAAACTAGTTCAGTCTGAATCGCAACAGCACCCACGACGGGTGACCCCGACGTAATCAAGTCAGTGGCTTTGCGAACAGTGGAGTGCAGTGTAGTAAACTTTCTTTTTCTTCTCAAATAAGGCTTTGGTTCCCGTAAGTTTTTTAATGGCGAAAGAAGACTATCGCACAAAGTGCACAGATAATCGCGGGCAAAACGATGTTGTGGCGGCCGATTGTAGGGCGCACGTGCATCCTGTGCGTTCGCCATGAATCATAGCTAATAACCCCTTGCTCTGGAACGCAAGACGAAACAACTCCTCGAGAGCGAGCAGATCAGTGACCGGACGCCAACACGTTATTTGCGGCATTTATGAGACCTCGGTGGTGATTCCGTCGGGACAGAGTTACTTAAGACGTTTTGGATGATTCGACTTCCCACCAACGTGCAGGCTGTGCTCGTGACTTGCAAAGGTAGTTCTCTCGACGAGCTTGCCGAAACAGCAGACCGCATCTTCAAGACCACCGGTGAAAGCGCGGGAATTCACGCGGTGGCTACCTGCAACGTTTCTACAGTCGCACCACCGGTGCTAGTAGAAACCACCCAACACAGGCGAGATATGGCGTAGTTGCAGGCGGGCAGCACCTTCCCGTCACTAAGGGGAGATCACGAAAGCGCGGTCAAAGCCCCGCCGCAATCGTCAGGGTGAATCGGCTACCCCGCGGAATCACACATCTCTGCGAGAGCCGGAGTGGTACTATTATCACAATTTATTCGAAGAAAAAAGCCGAAAAGTGCGGGAAACCGTACGAATCTCCGGAAAACGGGACAGGCCCTCACTAATGGCGGCCGGCGAGCCCACTGTCATATCGCGCCGCCTTTTTGCCACGGACTACGAAGGTGACCTGCTTGATCGGCGCCTACTTCTGCGTGCACCCGTGATCCAGGATCAAAAGACCACTGGCAAGGTTCGATTATAAACTCACTGCGGCTAACAACACCGTGATCAACACCTACGACACCAAGATGCTAACGCTCAAGCTCGCTTGCGCCGAGACTTCAATTGGCGTTTCGTGGTCGCCGACGTCAACAGGATCAGTTTGATAACATGCTGCAGCTAGGCATCGCGCGTTTGTCATCCAGCTCATGGGCCACGCCCTTGTCTACGATTGCCAAGAAAGACGGCGACTAACGCCTTACACACGAACCGTTCCGGACCGATATCCTGTTCCACACATACGGGGTTTTGCGCAAACCTTGAGCGGATTTTTTCCAAAATCGAACTTGTATGCGTTTATAATCAGATTCCAGTAGCCCCGGAAAATATTGCAAAAACAACGATTACCACTCCACTCGGTCTCTCCGAGCTCCATTCCATGAGTTGCGGCCTCCGGAGCGCAGACTAGAGCTCGTAACGTTTCATCGATGAAGTACTGTGAGGATCAGATTTCGCCTATGCCTACATAGACAACATCCTCGTCGCGCAGTGAAGATAAGCATCGTACCCATTTGAAACAGCTATTTGCGTAGCTGCAACAGTACATGCTGGTAGTGAATCCAGCCAAATTTGAGCTCGGCGTATGCGAATTATCTTTCCTCGGATACCTCGTTGATGGCCGTGGTATATCACCCTTGCCCTGAAAAAGTCAAAACAATTCGTGACTACCATCAACCTAAAATGGCGAAAGATCTACGGCAGTTTATTTGCATGATAAACTTTTATCCTCCCATCCGAAGCCGGGAGCTTCTCCTGCCCTGATCTCCGGCGCTTCCGACTTCACCATCGGAACAACACTTCAACAGAAGGTCAACAAGGCGTGGGAGCCGCTCAGTTTTTTCTCGAGGAAATTGTGCGGCGCGCAGGCGAAGTACAGTACACACGACCGCGAACTTCTCGCCGTATACGAAGTCATCAAATACTTCCGCCATACGCTCAACTTCGCTATTAACCAGAATTTGGAGAAAGCCTCACCAATCTCGCCACTTGGGCTTCGTCGGCCAGTTCACCACGGATATTCGGTACCTTGCCGGCGAAGAGAACACGGAGTCGTTAGCATTCACCGCCTCGAGTCCGTTGGCATTCACCGCCTCGACTACGTCGCCATTGCATCCGATCCCGAACTTGAAGTGCTTCTCAAGAAAGGGACGTCGTCGTTGAGTTCGAAAGTATCGTTGTCCCTGACCCTAGGGCCTCCGTTATATGTGTCACTTCCAACGACACCGCCTGGCCGTACATTACGCCATCATTCCGGCAAACGACCTGACCTTCTCGGTGGTGCACCGCCTCTCGCATCCAAACAGCAAGACTACAGTCATCTTCACAAAAGAGCGTTTCGTGTGGCCCTCAATCAAAGCTCCGGGTCGACGCAGTGAGGAATTGCTTACGATTGAGTAGAGACGATAAAATGTTCGTCATGAAATTCAACGGGCGCGACAGGCCAGTCTCGATAGACCGCGTCATACGTTTAAACCATCACCGAAGCAGACGTTCCCGAGCCTGTTCGATAGCCTCTGAAAATCATAGCGAAGCGTGGTGATACACTCCGCGCCCGAGATGATCGACAAGCGCCTTACACAGGTGAGCAGTCGGGGCCAGCACTGCTGCAACAGGAGCAACCACTGTCGCCGGTTCCCCGTCGCTCGACAAGGCGGATGTGTTTCGTGGAACGTTACCAAGCGAGTTTCACTTGAACATTATGCAAACATAACTGTCATACTCATAATAAAGGGGTTGATACGAATCACTTGATTTTACTTATTCTAATACCGCCTTTTTGATTTATTTCATCCTTACACTCTTTATTTTATTTTGCCACATTTTATAATTGGAGTTTTCTGTTAAATGTGTTGATATTAAATAAATAAATAAATGTCAATCGAAGCATATAACTTTATTATATGGTACAATATTCACGATTTTTAGTACTGCCCTTTTTATATTTAGTTAAAAGGAACAAAATATTTTTATAAAAATTCAAATATGATTGTGATTTGACCACAACGTTCAACTCTTCTGGTAGGAATTCGTGCTTTTTGCAAAAAAATGGAAACTTCTTGTACCACCAATGCCGCACTTTCCTTCGTTGTAGGATTTACAACTGTAGCACTGTAGAAAAAACGCTTAGTAACGTTACATACAGTCCCTGACCAAATTATTAGGTGCACTTTGGGTTTAAAAAAATCTGCGGTTTAGGGCGCATAGTTATAGAGCTGACTGTTGGTAACTGCACATTTATTTTATATGTCATTAGTCACACAATATATTGTTAGATTAACGGTAGTTCGACAATATATGACATTCTTATCTCAAATGAAAAATGACTGTTGACTGTCTGACTCTCACTGCGCGACACGTTGCAGTTTAATTTCGATAAGCAAAGTTGAGACGCACGAATTCAAGTGAAAATTAAATTTTAATGTTAATTTAGTGTTTTTCAATAGACGTTTGTTATTTTATTACGTAATTGGGATAATTTTTAAATATTTTAATAAGAATAAACAGTGTAAAACATGGGTAAGCAGAGTGATCTACCACCGCCCAAGATGACTGAGATTAAAGCCTTTATAGCAACGAAAATTTACTCAAACCGAGAAATTTCGAGAAAGACTGGCGTCTCAGAAAAAACCGTCCGACGCATTAAAAAGGAAATTAATTTAGTAAGCCCCAAAAGGAATGGGCATTGTGGAAGAACACCGTTATTTACGCCGAGGTTGGAACGTTGTCTCAAGAATATCTGCTTAAATAACAGGTTTGCAACCACAAAGCAAATAAGTTTAAGCTTAGGAGAGTCCAATGTTCATGTGTCTGAACGCACTTTCCGCCGGAAACTCTCAGATTTGAATTTTAAAACCTGCAGACTAGCCAAAAAACCAAAATTGACGGAGGCTATGAAATCGAAGCGTCTCAAATGGGCTAGAGAGCACAAACACAAAGATTTATTGTTTTGGAAATCGGTATTATCTTAAATAATTATATGCGGGTATCTTATTTCAGGTGTGCTTTAGTGACGAAAGTACTTTTGAGATATTATCAAATAAAGCTCAATATGTTCGTCGACGTCCTGGGGCGAAATTCCGATCAGAATGTGTGAGACAAACCATTAAACATCCCATCAAGTTTATGATTTGCTCCGTTATAAGCGGTAGGGGCACTGGATGCATCTACGTACAGGACCAGTACAAGAAGGTCCTTAAAAATCAGCTCATTCCTCAAATATGGGACCGGTTCCCATAAGGAGAACCTTTCATTTTCATGCAAGATGGAGCTCCTTGCCACACTGCCCGTTCAGTAAAAACTTTCTTAGAGCAGACTAATATCCCCCTATTAAGCTGGCCGGGAAGCTCGCCAGATATGAACCCGATGGAAAATGTTTGGGAGCTTATGAAGAGGGAGATAGCAAAGGAAAACCTAACGACTAAAACTCGGCTAATTGAAAATATTATTGGGGTGTAACCAAGATCCACGCATGCAAGATACCGTGCAGGCTTGTATTAATAGCATGCCACATCGGATCGAGGCCTTGATTGCCGCCAAAGGTGGCTTAACAAAATATTGTTTCTTTTTCTTTTTTGTGCATATTTATGAAAATAGGATAATTTTTTTCAAAAAACATGTTATTTTTCTCTTCATGACTGTTCTTTTATATTTATTTAAGTGGCAAAATTCATATTCATCGAAAAATTAAGAAAAGAACTAAAGTGCTTAATGTTAATAAAGATTATAACCTGATAACTTCAAAAAATTCAGATACGCCTAATAATTGGGCCAGGGACTATCTATATATATATATATATATATATATATATAAATATATATATATATATATATATATATTTATGTATGTATGTATAAATATACACATATATACATACATACATACATATACATACATACATACATATATATATATATATATATATATATATATATATATACAGTGTAAACTCTATATAACGACACTCTATATAATGAAAAACTCTCTACAACGTAAACAATGCTTGACCTTGGTGGGTTTCCCTTTTAACCCTCATACTCATTCACTCTTTATAACGAAGCCGACATTCTCTATTACGAAGATATTTGTGTCGTTAGAAACGTGTTCCCATGGTGAAGAACGATCACAGTTTTATTGCTTTTATTATGCAGTGTTATCTTCGTTAGGCACGTGTTCACTGTATAAACTTAAAATTCTCAACATTGATAATATTACCGCTGGTTATAATCATTCGTAAGTTAAATTTGAAAAAGAAACTATGGCTGCAAAAAGAAAAAGTTTGTGTGTAGATGAGAAAGTTGCTGTAATACGTGCGATAGACCAAGGAGAGATGACAAGTAATATTGGGAGACGTTTTGGACTTAGTGCCTCAACAGTGTCTTTTATTTGGAAGAGCAAGGAGAAGATATTGAAAACTGAAATGAAAGGAAGTTCCTGCAAAAAGCTAAGGAAGCCAAAATTTAGCAACATAGATCAGGCTATGCTCGCCTGGTTTCATAAATAGCGCTGTAACAACGTACTAATAACTGGGCCCATTATGAAAGCTAAGGCGGAACAGTTCGCTCAACAAATGGATATCGCTGATTTCAAAGCTTCGGAAGGATGACTTGGAAAATTTAAACACCGTCACGGCATAAATTACGGTCACATTAGTGGAGAAGCGCGAGATGTTGACACGAACGTCACAAATCTTTGGATAGAACAAGTGTGGCCGAAGTTTATGGAAAAATACCCACCGAATGACATTTTTAACGCTGATGAAACCGGGATTTTCTACAAGATGACGCCGGACAAAACCCTGACATTCAAAGGAGAAAAGTGTGTCGGAGGTAAACTCTCTAAGGAACGCATCACGGTGTTTATAGCCGCCAATATGAGTAGAGCAGAAAAAAGGAAGTTAATGGTGATTGGGAAATCAAAAAACCCAAGGTGTTTTAAGAACATCAAACGGTTACCGGTCACGTATAAAGCGAACAAGTCGGCTTGGATGACATCACAACTTTTTGAAGAGGAAGTACGAAGATGAGATGAAGAGTTAAAAGGACGAAAAAACTTACTCCTCGTGGACAACTGTCCTGCCCACCCTATGATACCTTATCTTCGAAATATAGAGCTTGCATTTTTTCCAGCTAACACGACTTGTGTCTTGCAACCCATGGATCAGAACGTAATAAAAAGCTTGAAAGGCCTTTACAGAAGGAAATTTTTGATGAGCATAATCGAATCTGATGGCAAAGTTTGTATTAATATGTATAACTACGTGGCGGTAGACGAAGACCTGGCCACAAACATTTCACTTACGGACGAAGAAATTATTAATTCTGCGAAAAAATGTCATGAAGAGCAAAATGAGGTTGAAGAGGAGGATAAGACTGAAGATCCTGCACCACCAACTATACAAGAAGCACTTGACGCAATTAAAATAATAGAAAAATTCGTATTGTTTCACGACGATGATTCAAACTTATCCCAAGATGTAAACAGAATAAATAAGAAAATACAAAATAGGTATTGAAATAGTAAACAAATTCAATCAAAATTAACAGATTATTTCAAATAAGTTCAATATGTATGTACTTATTGAAACCTGTTAGCGTTTATTGAAGGCTTTTAAAATTATGTATTTTATTTCCACACTCCATAAAACGAAAACTCCATATAACGAAAGGAATTGCTTGGTCCCTTGCGTTTCGTTATATAGAGTTTACACTATATATATATATACAGTAGAATCTCGAAAAAGTTAACTCGCGTAAAAGTTAATCGCTCGGTTAAGTTAACCGAATTTCAGCTTCCACGTGCCGCTCTAAAAAGTTAACTTTTCACTTAAGGGGTTATTCTAAAAAAAGCAGTATCATTTTAAAAGTGTTGTCAAAAAATAACTATTGAAGATATCAATTTGAAATTTTGCATGCATCTTAAAATCGCATAGTTGATTTGTTCAAAAAAATAAAATGGCGGCTTCTGTATGCAATTGATGGATAGCGCGCTGACGGCCAGATTCAATTGCGCGGCACATTGCCCAGGTCGCCCAGGTGATTCGCAATCAATTTAACGATGGAATTCTATTAGTTTAGCTAAAAACTCACAAAATGAACCTAAATTGAGCCATAAATATTGAATTTTCGTGATTTGACAAGTGTTGGAAAAAAGCATGCTCGAGTTTGAACGTTTTTTCGATGAAAAAAGTGGTCCCAAATAACCAAATTTCAATTTTTACGGCTCAATTTAGGTTCACTTTGTGTAAAATTGATATATAAGTATGCAAATTTTTTTTTAGCTAAATCGCTTAATTAGTTTTTTCTCTACGATGTGCCGCGCACCAAAAAAACACGTTTTGAGTAAATCGCGTTTAAAGTTTTTTAATAGATTTTTTTGTTATATCGTGAAAATAAATAATATTACCCTCAATCGGCGAATCCAGGCATATAATAGGTCCCTTTTGCTATCTCCAGCTTCTCTTTTTCAGAGAGAGAGAGACCATTGTTATACGAAGCAGTTATTGCTCGCGGGGTGAGAGCGTATGAGGGAGAAAATACCGTTCGACGCGCGCACCGAAATATAGTCATAGAATCAAAACGAAGCGATGAATCGGTTTGAAATTTTGTACATGCATTCTTGAGATGGTAATCTATCGAAATAAGCAAAAAACGGAAAATAAAAAGTCAACAATTTTAACAGTAGAATAACCCCTTAACTTTTCTGAGCGTATATAAATTTTTCAAACCAACCGCTTTTGTCTACACCTGTTCAGGAGTTGCTCCTTGCAGATTATGAGATGAGAGTTACGTTCTGCGAATAGCTCATAGCACAGGATAGAAGAGACTCCAACTTCGTTGGTAACATTTTATGGTCGGTCCACATCACATCACATCACATCACATTTTTCGAGGGATGGTATCAACAATTTGCGCAATTATCATGTGGTCTTCAGATAATCTCAGAGAAACTCGAGCTGGTGGTACACAGCGAAAATTTAGCAGAAACATGTGGGCAGGCGTACTGGGGCGAAGGCTAATTGGACCATTTCGTTTGCCCGATAGGCTCAGTTCTGTCGATTATTTGAACTTTTTGACAAACGACTTGCCGATCTTACTGAAAGATGTACCTATTATCAATTTGAATAGGATGTACTATCAACACGATGGTGCTCCCAGCCATACTGCCCATCGAATCACCCATTGGCTTGCATCAAGCTATCCAACAAGGTGGATAGGTTGGAGTGGTGCAAGTAGGTGGCCACCTAGGTCTCCCAACCTGACTGTTCTCGACTTTTATGTGTGGGGTGCAATGAAACAAGAAGTGTACAAGACACCTGTTTCATCGTTTGCAGAATTAGATGTGAGAATTTACGCAGCTGCTGAAAAAATAAGAGAGCAACTAGTACATATGGATGTGGTCAGTGAAATCAAGAAACGAGCGTTTGCATGCATTTCTGCGCAAGGAAGACAAACAAACAATTACTGAGATGACAAAAGTTTCAAATAAATAGTGATAACTGAATTTTTTTTAAATAAATTGTTAATTTCATCCCTTCGATATCATTTTGGTGGTTATGGATCGGGGTACTTCCCCCTCTTATATCTCGAAACCCCTTGGGATTTACCACCCTTCTCCAATACGATTTTTTTCTCGGGACACTTCAAGGAATACGTGCTGTCATTTAATGCCACCGAATACAAAACACCATATATATATATATATATATATATATATATATGTGTGTGTGTGTGTGTGGAAGAAAAATATATTTTCCTTAGTTTAAATTCTACCGCGCTCTGTCGGTAAACTCGAGATCTATACGCGCGGCCGATATGCTTTTAGCATAACTTCCGCTTTGCGGATTTGTTCTAGAGAGAGATGACGTGCAGTCAAAGTTCATTTGTTGTGAGAGGTTAAGTTAGGGAACTTGTCAATGTAATTAATAAACTTTAATTGTCGTTTCCTTGTTTTTACAGGTAAGATTTTATGTTTGTAATTAAAGATATGTAAATAGTGAATAAAAAAGGAAAACCTTGTTTTTACAGAGCAACAAAACATCGTTTATTTATCGGCAAATTCCCACAAAATAGAATTGATCTTATAAAACAACAATTCCAGTGATAAAAATGGAGAAGATAAAAATAAAATTTGTGGTAAAAGCTACGGAGGATGGAAAATCAAACTATATAGCTCTAACCTCAATAAGTAAAGATGACAGCATACATTATCAAATACCTACGGAGTTGCAAGCAGCAGCGTTGCACAAATCAATAACTGCATCTCCAATTTTTGTAAGCGTAAAGAATACTTTAAAGAGAAGACACCAAAGTAGAAACGTATGTTTCAGTATTACGGAAGATATAAAAAAACATACTGGGATGATGATGGAAATGTTGTTTTCGAGGGACAATTATTAGAGGAAATCCCGGAGACAATTGCACCACCTGCTAGTGCAAATGAAAGTCAGATGACTAATGATACACTTACTCAAATGTTGCAACAGTTATTGAATCTACAACAGGTAAGAGATAGACCGAGTTTAAGAAAATTGTCAGAAAAATTTGTAATTGACAATTTTGAATGCACATCGGTGGCTGAAAATTTTTGAGAATGAATGTCAAAGGTTGGAAATAAATGAAGATAGAGAAAAAATAGAAATCTTGAAAGTTTTTTTTAGAAAAATCATGCTTGGATTGGTATTCAGCTATGCTCATAAAGCAAACTATAAACTTAAACTGGGAATTGTGGAAAGAAGACTTCTGCTCTACATATTCAAATAAAGGGTGGACAAACAGCAGATACGCTCTCGCGTTCAGGTACCAATCTGGTTCATTGCTAGATTATGCAGTAAGAAAACAGAAGTTAATGTTGGAAGTAAGATGCTTCATAGATCAAGGAACCCTGATATATGTTATTGCCGCTGGTTTGCCAAACTATATAGCAGATAGATTAAACAGAGATGAACTAGAAGAGACAAAAGATTTGTTTAATGATATTGGATATATTGGGTGTCCCGTAATGACCGCACACGGACAGTACCACACAATTCCTCATGCCATTTCCAACAAAAAAATGTGTTGTAACATTTTGTCGAAATCTTAACCCTTTAGCTGCTACAGTCATTTCAAAAAATTGCTTGACTCGCGTTACTAAAAACACCATATCTCAAAAACTAAGTCGGCTAAACAGTCAAAAAACTTCTCAACATAGCAAATACTTCACTTTGTTATTACAAATAAGTTTTATACGAAACAAATTAACATTGGAATTGGTATAGCCCTTTAAAGTTAGATTTTTTTTATTCTAACCACTTTATCGTAAATTTTTACATGCACAATGTCTTCTCCTGTCACACAAAAAAAATCCATATTCTCTGATGACCCAATCCCGTAAACAATATTTTATTAATTTATTTTAAGTAAAACTTTTCCAAACGCAAATAATTTATATTATAATAACATATATATATTTCAAGGGTGAGAGTTCCCTCTTCTTCAGTGTTATTTTACTAGGGTTATACATTTTTTGCCCTAATTATAAATCCTCAACGTTTAGCTACTCATACACATATCTATCACACAGTCTTATTTACTCAATTAGATCTAACAATTTTGAATACCCGTTGCCTGCGTCTTCATTGAGTCTCATGTTTTTGGGTTGTCTAATAATCCATAAACTCTCATAAACATCCAATTTTCGGTAGTCCTTTACCTGCTGTACCACTTCAAGGTCATCCCACCCGATCGTATGGTTGTTTATAACCATGTGTTTATTTATTTATTCTAAATTCATCTAACAGACTAATAGCCCAATTACAAGATAAAATGAAGCCAAAAATAAAAATAAAATAAAAAATAACAAATATAATTAATTGTATAATACGCTCTTAAGTCTACGCTTAAAGCTAATTAATGAAGTAGGAAACGGAGCAAGTTGCAGTTCATTATGAAGTCTAGGGAGACGCAACATTGGCGAATTGAAATAAAGTTCAGTTCGAGCATATGGTATGACAAAAATATTGTCGTACCTAGTAGGACGTAACGAAGTACGATACTCTAAGTAGGGAAGGATAGAGTTTAATTGACGGTGGTGAAGCCGAAATAGAAAACATTCATCCAAGAGGAGTCTACGGGAATTCAATGTAGGTAGTTGAAGCTTGGCAAGTCGATCAACATAGGGTGTGTATGGAATATTAAATTTAAAAAAAAGTAAACGAGTAAATTTGCGTTGGACGGATTCTAACAAAAATTGATGATGTGGTGACCAAACCTGAGAACAGTATTCAAGGATGGGTCTAACGAGGCTAGTGTATAAGCGCACGGAGGAAGAAATGTCAGTAAACATGTGCGAGTGCCTTAGTACAAACCCAGAGACTCGAGAAGCACGCGTGGTGATCGCCGCAATATGAGCCTCAAATTTTAGTTTCGGGTCAAAAGTCACTCCTAAATCTTTAATTTGGAAAACAGAAGTTAGCGGGAAATTCTGTAAGGTGTAAATATGACTGAGTGGATTAGGTTTTAAGGAGAAAGACATTGTGTGGCATTTCAGGATATTAAGAGGGAGATTATTATTAAGACTCCATATGTAGACAGCATCCAGATCGGATTGAAGAGCAAGACAATCCTCTTGAGATCGAATAATTCTGTAAATCTTTAAATCATCAGCGTACAAAAGACACTGAGACTCTACAACTAGAGGGAGATCATTGATAAAAAGAAGGAATAGAAGAGGGCCAAGAATAGATCCCTGAGGAACACCGGAGGGAGGATAAAAGGGAGAGGAGAAAGCACCACATAGGCTAACACGGCATGATCGGCCGCTGATATAAGACATAAGCCAAGATAACAACGGACCAGTCAAGCCGAAGTGAACCAACTTATGATGTAGGATAAAATGATTAACCGTGTCAAAGGCTTTACTGAAATCAGTGTACACAACATCAACTTGTGAATGATTGTCGAGAGCCTTCGCGACTGTGTGAGTCAGTTCAAGGAGGTTCGAGTTGGTTGAGCGGTTAGGAAGGAAGCCATGCTGAGCAGGTGACAGCTTACAGAAAAGGGATTGAAAATTTTTATTGTAAACTATACGTTCGAGAAGCTTGGGAAAACATGAAAGTAGAAAAATGGGGCGGTAATTTGAAGCATTTGATGGGGAACCAAATTTAAGCACTGGAAAAATATTAGCCTGTTTCCAAACATTAGGAAAGGAGCCAGAGGATAAACTAGCATTGAAAATGAAAGAGAGCGGAATGGCCAGAGATGAAGATAATGATTTGACGAAGACATTGGGAAGCCCATCAGGACCAGCGCCAACGCTGGAATCAAGTGAATCCATCAAAGCTTGGATATCAGAAGGATTGGTGGAAATAGTAACTAGAGTAGGTGGGAATTGATGGGAGATGTAAGGCAACGTTAGGGGTGTGACAGCAGAGTAAGTAGAATAGAAAAAATCAGCAAAAATTTCGCAGATCATTTCCGGAGAGGTACCATGTTTATCATTCCAAGTGACATTACTGGGAGAGTTGGACGACGACTTGAGGGAATTTATATAAGACCAGAAAGGCTTAGTTTGACAAGAATGGAGTGAATGTTCAATGCTAGTAAAGTAGTACAGAGTAGCTTTTTTGATTTCAGACTTAGCTAGTGCACGTAGTTTGGAAAAGCTAATGTAAGATTCAGTCGTTCTGGTGGATTTAAAAATGTGATAGGCTCGACTTTTTAATTTAAAAGCTTCCATTACTGTGCCCGTGAGCCAAGGAGGATCAGTTTTCTTAGAACGTTTATGATAAGGAGTGAAACGGGGAATAAGTTCGTAAAGATGGGAATAAAACTTAAAGAGCGCCTCTTCACAAGTAAGATTATGAAAGAAACTCACCCAGTCAATCAAACCCAGCTCCATTGAAAGAGCATGGTAGTTGGCTTTCCAAAAGTTAAACTTGAATTGCTTGCGTACTTTCGAAGACTTGGGAAGAGATAAAGAAACATTGAGTAAAAGAGGAGGATAATGAGGAACATAAGGATGAGGAGCAGGCATCAAAGATAAATTATCTGGAACAATGTTAGATAATACAAGGTCCAGAAGACGACCACTCAAGTTAACGACAGAATTAAATTGAGAAAAAGATGACAGCGAGAGAAAATTGGAAATCAGGTGAGATTGTCGGTTAGTGGAGCTAATACTGATGCATAGAGATGTTTGCCACTCAATATAGGGAAGATTAAAGTCACCACAAATAATTATGCGAGAAGAAGCAGTTAGAGAAAGACAAAACGCGGTAAGGGAAGCAAAGAAAGATTCGTAAAGATCAACGGCAGTATTACATGGAACGTAAATTGAGGATAAAGGAGCAGAAGTTGTAGTAAAAACTTTGACGAGCACACATTCAATAGGAGAAGGAGGATGAAAGTCATCACATAGGACACTGGATAGGGAAGACTTAACAGCAATTAAGACTCCACCACCATCATTTTTGCTTGAGAGACTACAATCGCGGTCTCTTCGATACACAAAGTAATTAGGAAAAAATTCAGTAGAAAAAATACCTGCATGTAGCCAAGTTTCGGTTAAACAAATAATTGAATCGTATGATAACAAACACGAAAGATTTAACATATGCAACTTGGTGCGTAACCCTCGAACATTCTGATAATATATACTAATGCTCTTATTAAGATTGTTTGGAGTTACGCCACCGATTTTAGATGAGCTACCCTTGGAAAAATTTTCCTTTTCAACGGAACGAAACGTTTGACGAGAGCACCGACGGGCCAGATTTTTGGGTCCAACACGGCAGTGCACTCAGCGGGGACGATTACTTTAAATGACGATATCAGTTGATTAGGAAGATTATCCTTCGTTAGTCTACGACACTCAAGGATAGAGCACGAAGAACCCAGCTTACGTTTTAGATGGTTCACAATCATGTCAGTCGAAGTATTGAATGCAAGCCTCGAAATAAAGACTTGCAGAGGAGGAGCAACCGCATGAAGGTAGCCATCAACTGGTAAATGTAATTCGACGACACTTTCCTTTTGCTGATGTTTAGAAAGCGGAGTTGGTGCTGTAACAGTCCCAGTTACATTAGGAGATGATGCTCTGGCGTTGTGATCAAGTGATGGAAAGCGGATGGCAGAGTCCACCAAGGAAGATGATGCTGCAGTTGAAATTGATGAAGTCGGCTGATACGAATTCCCAGTTGGCGTTGATAAGTTGGTAGTAGGATTACCCGGATCCGACTCCGAAACACAAATAACACTTTTATTCGATTTCGGGATGGCACCTCTTGACGAAGGAGCAGTATGTGAAGAAGCTGATGGTAATGTTGGGGTTATTGCACAGAGGGAGTCCATTCTCTGGTTAAGAGAAGCAAGAGAGGCAGAATGCTGGTGCAGAATTTTTAAAATATCACAAATTTTAGTATTTTTACATTCATCACACCGATAGGACACATTATCCAGATGCTTGGCAATGATATCAGATAGAGTTGATATTTAAACACTTCGCATGAAAAACTTTTCCACAATACCCATCGCAATGAATGTACCGCGAACGTGAAGATTCCGGATGCTTGCATAGCGCACAAGTTGCACCCAGAGGAGGTGAATCACAAACCATTGTATGTCAGTTTAATTAAAGTTAAAAGCTTTCACTATAAAAAAAAACCAGAAATTTAATTGCCTATTTGTAGGCAACGAGCAAAAAGTATATGAGTGACCGAAACAATACAAGTTATTGGCGAAGCAAAGCTGGTTGAACCGTTAATATAATTTGAAATCGTTGCATGCGAACAAAGGTATCACCAATGCGTAAGAATTTGTTATCACGAATATGACACTAAAACCAAGAAGCACAGGTGGAGAGCACAGAAACCGAAATCCGGAGTCACTGAAGGGCAAAGATTAAAAGAAATAGAAAGTTTTTGTTAATAAGAGGCGAAGAATCTAATGAAAACTGAACTGAAAGAATGAAGCCTAGGGCTGATCCGTACCGATAACGATGAACGATCGATTTATCTGAGTTTTGGCCACGGCTGATTTCGCGACTTCACTGGACGTTTTTGTTGACCTCAATCCCTCCGCTTCTTTGACATTCTCGTTGTACTTGGTTTGTGGGTCTTTGCGTTTGGCCAACGTAGTTTTTTAGGCATACTGAGCACGTTATTTTTTAAATGCCACATTTCTCCTTTTGTTTTTCGTCCTTTTGGCTACCAAGTCTGGACCCCAGCTTAAACATACTACTCGTGGGTATCGCTTTAATATCCGCTTTTCCTAGGATTTTTGCGATCTTCCCGAAGATTCTCGAGTATGTGATGCCTACTCTACTAATTTCTTCCATCTTCTTGTTCTCCTCGTATAAATTCGTGAGAGAGAATGTGGTCAGACGTTACGTGCGTTGTTAGAGAACTGAAGGAGAAGCCGGTATTTTATCTCAAAGCTGATAAGAGGAACAAAATAGTAATAATGGACAAGTCAAAATATGATGAAATAGTGTTGAAGAAGCTAAGTGATGGAGAATATTTTGAACTGAGGAAGAACCCTCTACCGGATTCTGTCAAGAGAGTGGAGAAGACCTTAACAGATTGCAAGGACGTCATACCGAGCAAAATACTACTAAGGGAAAAAATCCGGTTCTCCCGAGAATGAAATGCCTGTCGAAGATACACAAAATAGGAAATGAAATGCGTGAAATTATCCTCCACAGACGCTCCGACAAGTAGGATTGCGAGATGGCTAGTAGAAGAATGCAAAAAATGGGGCGAACTCCCAGACAAACGCGCAGTGAAAAACAGAATGGAATTGATTGATAGATTAAGGAAAGTCGACCGGATTAATGAGGACGAGGTGATGGTATCCTTCGACGTCAAAGCCCTTTTCCCAAGTGTCCCGGTAAAACATACATTAGCTTTGTTTGAGGACTGGCTGATTGACCGCAGTGTAACAAGGGAGCAGAGAAAACGAATAAAATCGCCAGAAAAATGGAGTCGCAATGGGGAATCCACTGTCCCCTCTGATAAGTGAGATTTTTATGGAATGGGTGGAAAAGAGGATCGCAGAGGAGCATACCCTGCCAAGAGTATGGATCCGATATGTTGACGATGTCTTTGCGATTGTCAAAAAGGATGAAGTGGAAGTGATTTTACGAAAAATCAACGACATTCACAAAAATATCACCTTCACAATGGAAATGGAACACGACAACGAAACCTACAAACTGAACTAGGATTAACAAAATGAAACATCTTTAATTCCGTTTGGATTAGTATTACTCCACTGTAAAACTTTCAGCAAAAAGGTTTGTGAGAGACACGACAGTTATATACAGCTGCGTACATATAATTAGAAACATTTGTAGCTTACTAAAAAAAAACAATTTGTCAACGAATTCTTTTTATTTTCTTAACTCATTTCCCTTTGGTTAGTTTTTTACCTGATTCAATGGCAATTGAATGAGGCAAAGAATCAATCGGTGCAACCTCTAAAAGAATGACAGGACAATAAAGTCTGTAAAAATCGAAGATTTCGAGGGGACACATACTTAGAAACATATAAAAATTATATTAAAACTCATTTATTTAAGCACATATTTTACCAAATTAAAACATATATTACAAAAAAACATATGTCAAGTGTCGGGAAACCCTTCTGCTTCACAACCTCTTGTAGGCGATTCGGCATTATCCCTATAAGTCTCCTGCATCGCTCCACATGTTTGAATGCCAATGCTTCTTTCACCGCTTCGAAAAATTGGTCTATGTTTGTGAAATGTCATACTGCTTTGGCTTGTTTTATGTCTCCCTACAAGTGCTCGATTGGACTTGAGTCCGGGCTGGTTGATGACTAATCTAAAACGGTGACGCTGTTTGCCTCCAGAAACTTCCTTGTGTGTCGTGCCGTATATTCGTATATATAATATGAATATCTTTCTCAGCCTATGGGAACATGATGTTTTCTAAAATGACATACTTTTCCTTGGTTAGTATTACTTCTATACGGTGTATTGGTCCAACACCAAACCACGAGAAACACTCCTAAACAATGATAGAGCCACTTCCGTGCTTAACAAAAGTTGAAGTGTAACGAGAGTCGAACTTCTTGGTCGTCTTACATCTCCTGCCATTAGGGCTATTGTGATCTATTTTTATATCGTCACTTCCAAGGATGAATTTCGACTCCTTTATTCAGGTTAAATGTTCTCGTACGAAGTCCATTCTTTTCTTCCGATTGGTTCGGTTACCACAGGCTTCTTCCTGGCTATACTGTCAGGTAGTCTGGCTTCCACAGGATGTTTTCTGGCTGTTCTTACCGAGATATCGCTATTTTGCCACATAAGTCGCCGGTAAATTTCAACAGCTGATCTGATATGAATTCAAAACATGCATATTTTTCCAAAATAGGCAGGAAAATGTCTATTTGTTCGCGACACTGACGGTTTTGCTGTCATTCTTATAGTTGCCAGAAATTTATTAGTCGAAAATTGGTTTCTTTTAAACAAAAATGCATCAGTGTTGCATATTTGACTGTAAAATTGAAAGTGCTCCTTATTTTCTAAAGAAAAAAACGTCGCAAGAAATCAGAACAATTAACAATACCGAAGAATTTCTGAACATCAAATCACTCAAGAATTTCCTCAACTCAAGCCTGCAGACTATGTGAAAGAAGACATGTAATCAGGTGAGTTAAAATCTTGTTAATATAAAGTGAATTAGTGGGCATTGTTATCGTTGAGAATCCATAATACGGAATTTTCGTTGCGAAACAAATTTCTGCAAATATTTGACAGCTAATTGTTAACGTTATGCTCTTGTAAGTTTTTGTGCAGAACCGGCTCAAGCTTTTTGGCGCCCTGTGCAAAAGTGCAACTTTGCGCCCCAAGCCAAATAATAGTCGTTTCCACGTAACCCCTGATGTAGACTTTTTTACGCGCTTTCTTTAATGAGGTATCCCCGGTAGGCCTATTCCTCAGATTAAATGTGCAAAATCACAGAAAGTTCATTTAAAAATCTTTAAATTAAAAATAGCTCAAAAAAACTAAAGAAAGAACTAAACAAATTGCACTTTTCTGACCTTTTGCTTCGCAAACTCTGCAATCAAATGGTCATATTCTAATGTTTCTACCAACTCTTTTTCTATTGACAAAATAGCTAAACCTACCAGTCGATCTTGAGTCATTGTAGTCCTCAAATAATTTTTAATTAATTTTAGTTTCGAAAAGCTACGTTCGCCTGACGCGACTGTAATTGGTAACGTATTAAGCACTTTGAAGGCAATGACGGAATTTGGAAATGCTTGATCTAAATGTGCTTGATAAATGTAATTCAATACGTCCAACGGTGAACTACCAGGTTTAACGAACGTAGACAACATCATTAATTCTTGGTACAACTCTTCGCCATTTAAATATTTTGAGTCAATAAATGTTAAAGCATTTTCTAGGTTCTTACATAGGATATTCAAATTATCTTATAAAGCCGCTTCATGGATATCATACAAGAAACAAAAAATACTATTATGATTTCGGAGCTGCGCAAATCTTTCACTAGTAGAGCTTATAGCTTGGTCTAATATTTTAAAGTAAAAGTTAACTGTATATTGCATTTCAGGGTTTAATAAATTTCAAAAGATTCGTTTGATTAGAAAGATTTATGGCGGCGAGAACGCAGAGAAGAAGACTAGGGAAAATTTAGTGATATATCTAACTCCAAAGCAATCCATTTAGCATTAAGAAAGTACTGACTAAATACATGATCTGTTCGCATTTCCACTAAGGACTTGCACGTCTGATCTAATATTGAAACGCTGGCTGACAAATTTACGCGTTGACCTTGCAAATATTTGCTAGCTATATTAAGTTTTTCTAAAATATCGTACCATATGAGCACGGTACAAATGAACTTATAATCTAAAATCTTATACAGGATTTCCAGCTTCTGAAATTCTGATTAATGCTTCATATATTTCACCTATATTATTTTTCAATGGCTTAAGGGCATCTATTCTGCTTTCCCATCTAGTTTCAGAAAGTGGTTTCAGGGTCAAATTGGGTACATTTTGCTTATAAATATCCCATCGGTTTGTAGAACTCGACACAAACACATACAAATATGTACTATCTCAAAGAATTTCACAGTAACCAACGAACATCGGGCTGAATCATTCACTACTAAATTTAACATATGAGAACAACATGGTACAAAAAATGCCCTAGGTTCAAGAGTTTTTATCCTATTTTGCATTCCAAATTGCTTTCCTTTCATATTGAAACTGTTGTAGCCTTGACCTCAACAGGTACTGATAGGAATATTCAAATTTGTCAATTCCTGTAAAATTAATGTGGTTAATCCTTCACCAGTCTTATCTGTACATTCAAAAAACTCTAAGAAATGCTCACGAATTGTAAAAATGCTATTTTCATTATTAACGAACCTAATAATTAAGGTGACCTGCTCCATATGGCTTTTATCAGGGGTTGTATCTACGATTATAGAATAGTATTTTGCATAATTAATCATATTAACTATTTTATTTTTAACTGAAGAAGCCATTAAATTAATTAATTCATTTTGTATATTTTTACTAAGGTATTTGTTTTGAGTCTCTTGGCTATTTATTCTTCTTAAATGTTCTCCTATGATAGGGTCAAAGTCACCTATTGCTTCTACAAGTTTTAGAAAGTTGCCATTATCTGGGTCAAGTAATCTTTCTGATGTACCCCGAAATGCAAAAGACTGAGTGCCAAGATATTTTACGAGAATCAAAAGCCTACGCAAAACATTATTCCAATAAGCTACTTCAGCTTTCAATGTATTTTCGATCCCATTTTCAACTGTTAGATTTTGCTTTAAGCCTACTTCCAAAAGTTTCCATGATCGAAAATTGTCAATATGAGATGAACTATTTTCATGGCTTTTTAGCATGTGACTCATATGGCTCCAATCAGATGATCCTGAGCTAAACGGTGCTTGATTTGCTTTATTTTTCGCAAAGAGAAAGCAACAAAAACAATAAAGAGCATTCTTAGTTATAGAATAAACTAACCAGGATCTTGAACTTTTTTCTCCTCCAGCTAAAGTTCGTTGGTATAAGGATACGTTGAACTTTCTGTTGTTTGTTTTAAGGAAAGGAATATCTATGATTTGACTCGGACCTACATGTACAATTTTTTTAATAGCTTCAGGAGAAAAATCGTTCCAGTTATATGGATCTGTCATATCTAATCCCTGGACAAAATGTGTCGTAGCTTCATTTTGCTGAACGCTAAAAACACTACTCAAAACTGCAATGCATTCAATGCAGCCTTCTGAACAAACACTTTCTGAATTTGCCACGGGTCGCGAAAGAAACTTCAAAAGCTCACCTGATTGTCTGTTTATTGCCACTTCTTGAATTTTGTGCCGTTTGCGGAATTCAGCACGAGAAGGCTTATTATTTTGCAATTTGTACTTGAGATTTGAATGCACAAGAACAAAACTAAAACAATGAGCACTTTCAACATCACTTACTGAGCACGTAAAACCCCAAAATACGTTTTTGACACAAATTGCTTTGAAAACAACAATTACTAAAAATTCACTCGCTTTCCGCTAAATCAGCAAGAAAACTATCGTTTTGGGTCTGGGAAAATCAAAAGGAAAAATCGTTATATACTCTCTACATAGATAACCAAGATGTACATAATATCCATTTTATGCTTCCTAAAAACACTTGCTTCCAAACACATTGGAATACATTTTCCCTAATAATATTTAGCTTTCGTCTATCAGCTTTTCGTGGCTTTGTGGCATATTTTTTGAAAATATGGCTGAGAAAATTCGGAAAAACAATGGAGGAGAAAAAGAGGAAGAACATTTTTATCAAATTAGCGGGATTATGTATGAACGAGAACTTTTTCCCTTTTCGGGGAGGTTTTTATAAAACTACAAGGGGACTAGCGATGGGTAACCCACTATCACCAATGTTGGCAGAAATATTTATGGCGAATTTGGAGGAAACAATGCAAGAGCGGGGGATGTTACCGAATTTTTGGGTAAGGTATGTGGGCCCAAAAACAACTAGGAGTAATGAACAAGGTGCACCCGAGCATAAAATTTACACTGGAGATTGAGCAAGATGGAACACTGTCATATCTGGACGTCCTACTAACGAGAAACAGGAAGAAGATGGTGCTGTCGATTTATCGTAAGATAACGGCTACCCAAACAACGATCCCCAGCACGTCGAACCACGCATACCACCACAAAATGGTGGCGTACCATTGTATGGTACACATAACGTTAACAATCCCGATGAACAGGGATAACTACGAAAAGGAGTTGGAATACGAGATGGATACAGCGGAGAAAAACGGATACAAGAAGCAGACGATCGAGCAGATCATCGAAAAGAAAAAGAGACGAATGAGAGTAAAAGAATGTACGACGCTCATTCTTGAAAGGCAACGATTGAGGAGAATCAGCATAACATTCTCGGATATGCATAGGGACTTGAAACGCATGCTAAAAAATACAACATTGAAGTGGTACCAAAGAGCGGTATTCAACTAAAAATAGCATATCGACGGAAGAAGACAAACTGGAAGGAGGAGAAAAAGTGGGATATACCAGATTACGAGCGGAAATTGCCAGCATATCTACATTGGGCAGACGAAGAGGCTTGCGATCACGAGATTCGAGGAACATTTGGAAGATGCAACATTAATCAGAATGGGAAGGATTTATACTGTACGATCGTCGGTAGCAAAACATATGTTAGACACTAATCATAAGATAGAACTAGAAAACCTTAAAGTAATAAAACAGGTAAGGAAAGTCAATTAGTTAGACATAAGTGAAACTATAGGAAAAAGTAGAGTACCTGAAGGGATTAGAATGAATAGGGAATTAAGCTGATTAAATTTTGCGATGAAAATGTAAAACGTTAGGGATTAAAATAGAAACGCAGAACTTAGGGAAATAGTTATACACTGAAGAAGTCTGGGTGTGCCAGACGAAATGTACATATGTTTTAATAGTTTAAATACACGTTTTTAAGGAAATTTTGGGAAAAGGTTTTTGAATTTTAACTTAAATTATATAGGCAGCCCGTGCAAGATATGAATTCTGCACACCAGCCAGTGCTAGCGGTGGCCGCCTGCCACCGCCGGATGGAGTGCCTGATCAATGCGTTGAATACGTGTGTATCTACATTAGTCCATACATACATATGTGTATAGCTGGAGTCTTTGATGTCCGAATGTATGAACTGTGTGCGAGATTTGGGATTGCTCGATCGTGGCAGAATGAATTTAACACATTATGGTGAGTGATAGAATTTCGCGCAACTTTCTGAATAAAACTGCATAGTTGCGCAACCGCAGCAAAGTAAAAATTAACAATAAGCCATGTTTAGCTACGAAGGAATCAAATTAATTTCCTATATTTTTAATGTTAGGTTTATTTAAAAAAACAATTGTTTTGTAATATTTCTGTTTAAGGACCTACTATAAATCACGTGCTTTGTTCATTCCTTAACCTTTGCTTCTTCGTATATTCTACATAGTTTAAGTCTAAAACTTTCGCGCAGAAGAGTTTCGAAGATGTCGGCCGTTTGCATAAAATATTAACGAGATAGCAATCAGCTCTAGGGTTTGCGGAAGACACTAATAAAGCATGGAATATACATCTCCAAAATTTTTGGTGTCCTTATGGATGCACATTTCCCTGGGAGTATAGACGCGACAAATACAATCAATTTTCGCACACTTTCGAACCGCCTGTCTACCAGAGTATCTGCAAATTATAGGTTCATATGTTACGCTATTAACTCACTTCAGTCCTTCAAATCGTCTGGCTTGGTCGACATATATTTTGCTGAGATCCAACTGGTGTTTAAAAAAACACTGCTTTATATTCCAGTGTTGGAACCAAAGTAGGCTTTATACCCACAGCGGGTAAGACTACACCCCTCGCCTAAGGATTGTTGACCGATTGTTCTAACCTTATTTTCCTGAAAACACGGGAGAGAATGCTAGACACCCATTCGAAAGCTACTCTGAAATTTCTCTAAGACCTTATTTTGGATTTACGAAAGTGAGATCAGTGCAGACTCTCATTTCAGCCACATGGAAAACTCATTTCGAAAGTTCAAGAAAGCTGCCACTTTAAACCATTAGAAGGAGGTTTTAGACTTAAACTATGTAAAACTATACGGGGGAGGGAAGGGTTTAGAAATAATTGTGAATTGTGAAAGGTCCTTAAACAAGAAAATAATTGAAATATACATTCCAAAATAAAACATTTTGAATAATCCTATTATATTTTCAACACTTTCCTGACCTATTTGGAAAACCATGCATGATTTGGATTCAAAAGGACTTTTGATTCACGTCTATTTTCCTCTAATTTGTTCTAAAGGAATAAAATATAGAATTCTCCAAAAGTATGAGAAACACTTGCGCAACTTGCAACGCTTAGAACACGTTAGCGAGGGAATGGATAAAGATCCAAGAAACGTCTTGGACCGATTTCTGAAGGCTTTGTTTTCGCTCTGTATATTAGATAGTGTTACATATATACACCGTGCTATGGCGTATTGCTGCTGGTTGCTAGCAGCAAGCCATAAACGCACGACACCTGTCGCTGTAATAATGTTTGCAAATTACCTTGTATATCGCTACGGTGTATTTTGTAATTAGTGTTGGTTTTTTTCTGAAGTGCAGACTTTTTCAAGATGATACCCAATGTGCTAATCTACATTGTGAACTACCTATTCGTATCATTTTATTTTAAGACGTGGTACCCTTTTTTTCATAGAATAAACAGCAAACATTCAAACTTGTAAATTTATCATACAAGTTGGATAATAATTTATAGGTTTGTTGTAACGGAACAAATTACCGGCCACTGTCCTAATCCAACCAATAGTCGTCGGCACTACAATCAGTTGAATACTTCCGGTAGTGTTTGAAATTGTAACAAAATATTAGGTTTTGAAATAGCTTCGAAATGTAAAATTTCGTCTTTTATGGGGTCAACGAACGGATGTCAAGTGGATCCAATTGACCGCAGATTCAGTTCCTTTTCATTCACAACCGAACAAAAATTAAATTTTAATTAAGTTCAAAAAAATTCTAATTTGGTAACAGATTGCCTATGTCAGCCAATCTGTGTGTACACGGAAATGATTGAACACGTAAACTTCCCCTGGAAACCAGAAGAAAATCTTGGAAACTAACGGTATTCGCTAGAGCCTCATACTCTTTAAGATATTTTCTGGAATCATAGCATATGCGCGTGTAAACATTTCGATGCAGATAATAAAATCATTTCTCGACGAAATGTTACGGATCCCCTTTCTACAACTGTTGATTCAATTGGCTTCGACATTTTTTTCAACATCATATATGATTCTAGTATATGTTTCTAAAAGTTTTTCCCATCCACTACTTTACATATTAAAATATTGACTGACTGAATGAATGAATTAAATAAATGAATAACACTAACCTGGCTAAAACTTCAAGCTCAATGGAGGTAAATTCTGTGAAATTGAAAAGTTCGTACAAGTTTTCGAAATGAATATTTTAATAACTTACTTGCATCGGATTTTCTCCTCCTACATTCCAACTTCCGCATTTGTTTCAACGAATCTTGAAGTTCTCGTAACTTGGTGCTTTTAAGGAGAGTAGTTTTGACGTTAGAGGGAGGAAGTTTTTTGGTGCGTAGTGCAGATTTTTCAGCAGAATAATAATTCACATCCGTGGTCGAGCTTGGAATTAATTCGAATTTACTTGTTTCGTTCTTGTTTGCGTTGACTTTCATCGATTCAGAAGGGGTTACGGATTTCAGCGACTGAACTAGAGCCCCATCCTTAGAACATTTGCACTTACTTTTCCCGATGGAAATATTAGATGTTTCAGTATGACAGCATGTTGTGATGTTTTGAATGTTTCTCAACTCTGGCGGCGGAGGCCTCTACGCCACAAATGCAATATTAAGAATTTAACACAAGTCTTACAAAAAGTGACCATTTTCTATGTACCTTTATTTGAAATGGCTTCTCGTGTACAGCGGACCGTTTGCGGGCGTTGAAATACGAGGATATTGACGCTTGTGACATTGCAGCTTCTATGTGTGATAATTTCAAAACTCAAGTTTGAAATTAATTGAATTTAATCGTTGAAAACCGAAAGATAGATACTATGCCAAAGACAACAGTGTATACAATCATTGAAGAAGAAAACTAAGGAACGGCATGATGCGTGCGAAGCCAAATTGGTGTGTGGGGCGAAAACTCGGGGATGACATTTCGTGACGTTTTCTTTGAAAAGATGTTCTTAAGTCAAACGGAATGCTTTACTGTTCCGGCCATAGCATTAAGAATATATAGCACGGACACTCCGAGCTGTCAAAGTCGACTTGACACAAAACCTGCAAAAATTACCACTCTTATCAGAGAGAGCGCCCTGTTTTTCTTTTCCAAGCTCGCGCGAGTTATGTTTATGCCACTTTGAAATAATAAAATAAAAAACACTATTTTGTTTTTCGACAACACTTTTTATTAAATTCAATTTAATGTAAAACACTTTTTATTAATTTTAAATTAATGTGAAACACTTTTTATTTACCGCGAACAATCTTCTTCACTCTAGAATAAAACTGAGACGCCCTTATACTGCAATATGGTATCTTATTTATGGGCTGCTGTTGTTTAGATTAAAATGATCTTATTTGCAACTACTAAAAGTGATTTTATGTCTGTGTCAATTCATTGTCCACAGCTCATTCAAACTTTGACATTCTCTATGTTTGAGGTACTTAGATTTGCGAAATCAATTAAATCATAATGATTTCAGTTCAATCAATCCAATTCTGTCATCACTGAGCATAATGGGTTTGATTGTTTATACCAAATGGAATTGGAATAGTAGATGAGTCATATCAACATTAATAACTACATGACTCATAAACTTTGTGGAAGGAATGGTAAAAGAGATGTACGTGGTTTAGGAATAGGGGAAAATGAGGTTGTGATGTCAGAATCGGTTACAGGTGTAGTATTTGATATTACAGGTGTAATATCTGAGATTACATGTTTAACTTCTCCCTCGTTATGATCAATTGTTTTATTGATATTTATTTTGAAAGAATTATTTTTGCAATAAAAATATAGTGCAAATGAGCAGAAAATGAGTATAATTATAAGCAAAAGAATGGAACTCGTAGTGAGTATATTTTTGTGATGTTCGAATTTAATTTCTTTAATTTTATCCAAGTTTTTAGAGTTTGCAAGTTGCAGATCATCGAGGCTAATAGTGTAATTATATTCTGAAATATTTTTAACAGGTTCCAAAATCAATATCTGTTGAAATTGTTTTAAATCGTTCGTGTAGAGTTGCCCATGTATGTGCAGTTTACAATTACTAAATCTAATTACATAAGTT
Organism: Oxycera nigricornis; assembly: GCA_963942545.1. NCBI lineage: Eukaryota > Metazoa > Arthropoda > Insecta > Diptera > Stratiomyidae > Oxycera > Oxycera nigricornis. The sequence goes on along the minus strand of CAWWDL010000186.1, from coordinate 108,901 downwards.
CCATCTAGTGGATACAATTTTTCATTACAATTTTGATTAATTTTTTCACTTATATTTACTGCTAGTAATAGACCTTTTTCAATTTCTTCTACAATGCTATAAGGTTTTAGTTTTAAAATACATTCGATTGTTTTACAAAGTAATTGATCATTTAATGATTAAATGCGTTTTTCCGTTCCAAAATAGTTACCATGATATAATACTACTTCTGATATATTTATATCCAATGATTCTGATTTATTGTTAGGAATTTTCCTAACATAATAAGAAAGTAATGGTGGCGATAACACCGGTATATTGACAATAAAGATAGTTGTTCCATCATTAGTTAATACATTTAATGTGATCTGTTTAAGCTCATCGAAGGATAATTTGTGTGATTCAATTTCGCTATGTGTCAAAATTGATCTAGTCATAGTACCTGTTTTAGCTGAGTTTACGTTATCGATAATTTTCTCTAGTTCATCTTTAATAAGATCAAGACTATGAGTTAATTGCATATTAATCAAAATTTGATTTATGTGTTTAGTGGTATTGTTTACGTCGCTCATAAGCTGTTTAAATAGCTTATTTGTTTGGTTTATGTTGTGCACAATAGTATCCAGATTATTTTTAAAAGCATTGTTGATTTGGATTTGTTTATTGTAGGAGTCGATGATGTTATGATTGTTTGTATCAATCACTTTTAAGTGTTCCGTAATTTGTTCTAAATCATCATTGTCCATTAGTCCAGAAAGAAATTTATAGACTTTTCCGATGGGATCAATTAGTCCACGTTTGTGACGATTGATTTTAAGTGGGTTTAATGGAATATTTCGATTTGAAAAGTAATCGAAATGAAGTTGTTTTAACTCTCCTTTAATTGTTTTTATAGCATGGATAATGTAGGGATTAGGAGTAATTTCTCGAGTAATTAGTTCCAATGCTGATTCATATTGTTTGAGGTCTATTTTATGGTAAATTTGTCGGTAATCTTGAATTATGCGGATGGGATCTTTTTTGATTAGGATTATCCCAGACTCGGTGTTTATGTTTTCGATGGTTATTTCAGCGAAAACGCTTCCAATGGTCATAAATACAGTGGCAAGCAAAATGAGTTTGGAAATTTTGTAGCGTGGTGAATGTATCTGTAAAATTAAATTGTTTCAAGCTTTTGGGAATAATTTCGTTTGAAGTATTTCAAGAATGATTTTGTTTCTGAAGAATGGTATGTGTTGTTGTGCAAAATTTAAGTTTAGTTCACTTGCTACGTATTCTGCTGTAACACAGGTAAATACTCTACAATCAGTAGAATTTGTTTGTTGAGGGCTGTTTTCTACGTTGTGCTTTTCGAAAGTTAAATTCAATGGCTGCTGTTTTTTGTCTAAGGATTCAAGTTCCATGTAATTGACTAATGCGTTTAAAACTTGATTGTTTGGGTTTCCCAAAGAGTCGAAATATTGTATGGTCTTATTTTTGAAATTGATGAATGCTAAGCACCAATGATTTTTATTCACATGAACAGGAATGAGTATTATGTCGAAAGAAAATATGTCAATTTTTCTAGTCCATCGACGGACCGAATTATAACCTGATTTTAAAAGGCATGACATGAAGAATGTGTTAATGGAATGGACTTTTGGTAGCAGAGGATTTGTGATACTGCGTTCCGAAATTAAATTGAAATAAAAGTTTATTACTTGATCGTTGATCCATTGTTCTGTCTTTAGCGTACTGATATCATCTCTAGTTATGTTCATACCGAATTTGGAGATTAACGTTTGATTTTCCGGTGGTCCTGGTTCTAGGGCCTGTTGGATTATGTTTTGTTGTTAAGATGTATTTGTTGTATCAAGTTCAGGATTTAATGGTAGAGTCGTTTTGGTTACTTTTATTTTCGATATCAGATCAGGATCAGGATTATAGTATTTTTTGATTCGTTTTATACGTGAAGGGTGAATTTTAATATTATGTTTATTTTTCTCATCTTGGATTATATTGTTGTCAGAAGTTTTTTTTGCTTGAAGTATTTTGGTTGTTATTTATGAGGTTTGTTAACAGGATTTTGGATGAAAACATGGTTGTGAGGTATGTTTTGAGGGTCTTCGCGGTTACGATTATGTTTTGTCAACCAATTCTGTTTTTTTGAAAGAAGTTGCTGGTGAACATGTTGTTTGCGATGTAAGCCTTGTTGTATTTCTAAGGGTCTGTACTCTGAGGTTGAGTGTATCGTATTGTTGTAATATTCAGTAGCTTTTAGCACTTTTTCGGAAATACTTAGTTCAGGATTTTTTAATGTTAGGATTCTAATGTGTTCATTTAAAGAACCATGACATCTGCTCATATCGGAATTACCAGTGTGAGATTGTGGTGACCAAAAATGGTACTCGATATTTTCAGTACGAAGGTAAATATTTACAACATTAAATTCGTTATCAGAAACAATTTTTCGGGGTTTTCCTAAATTTGCATTTCGTTCTCGAATAAAATTTATAAATGTGATTGAATTTTTATCGGTTGTTTCCTTCGTGTATAGATGTTTAGAGAATTTATCAATTGTAGTAAATAATTGAGGGTTGTAAATATATAAATTATCAATATGTATAATTTGATTTATATCACTTGGAGTTTCGGTCAGTTTGAATTTCGGGTTTACGGGATGGCGATCATACTTTGCCAAATTACATGTTTCGCAATTATTGATGAATTTCGTTATTAATATAAACAGGTTTTTAAAATAATATTTGTTTTTGATTTCACGATAGTTTTCAAGTATTCCTCGATGGTTACCTTTTTCATGGACTTGTTGAATTATTTTGAAACATTGACTTTCATTTTTAATATCTATAGCATTATATGAACATTTGATAAATGAAATATTATTTTTATGAGAATATAAACTGACGATAACTATTTGTACTTTATTATATTCTGGATCACTTAGTTCGCTATATATACCAATTCTGCCTTTTTCTGGCATGTAGCGACGAAGTATGTCACGTAATTTTGATTGATTGTTAATATCTGTTTGATCGATGTATATTTTTCGATTTGTATGATTTTTTTTATATTCATAGTTTTTTCTCTTGATAATTATTATTTGAGTTTTATATGTATTCACAATGCATTCCTTGAGCGGAATAAAGTCGTTTTGACTTTCTTCCCCAGAGTGTATTGTTGCTGCATTTGATTCGTTATCAGATATTACGAAAATATTATCAGTGTTATTGACATCAGTATTCACGTTTATTTCGTTGTTATCGACATTAATCCTACTTAAGAAGTCGGCTTCTTTATTTTCTTTGCCTTTAAGGTACTGTATATCATAATTATATTCGTTGAGTTTAATTTTCCAACGTTGCGATTTACTATTCGGCTCTTTTGAATTACTTAGCCAAAGGGCGATGATCGGTACGAATGTCGAATTTTACACTGTACAAATATGGGCGGAAGTATTGAGTGGACCATACGATTGAAAGGAGTTCCTTCTCAATGGTCGAATAGTTGCGTTCATGTTCGTTCAGTGTATGACTCGCAAAACAGGTAGGATGTCCTTGCTGAGAAAGAACTGCACCAATCGCTGTGTCAGATGCATCAGTAGTTAAAACAAACTTTTGTTTAAAATTCGGATAATGTAAAATTGGATAATTGGTCAACAGAGATTTTAATTTTTCGAATGCTGCAATATATTTAGGGTCGTTGACATTTATTTTATTAGTTTTTTAAGGGCATCGGTCAATGGGGCTGCTATTTTAGCATAATTATTAATGAATCTACGGTAATAACCGGTGATGCCAAGAAAAGATTTAATTCTTTTTGAAGTATCTGCGACTTTAAGATTGTTTATTATTTTTATTTTATCAGCATTAGGTTTGATGCCATCGACAGATAGGATATGACCGAGATAGTCTGTTTGTTTTGCAAAGAATTTGCATTTGTCGACCTGGATTTTTAGTTGTACTTCCGAAGTGTCTGAAATATTATCCTTATGTTTGCTTCCATTTTCTGGAGCGAAGTAGAGAAAATAAGGATGTCGTGTAGGTAGACAACACATATTCTATTTATATGTTCGTGTAGAACCTCGTTCACCATTCTCTGAAACGTAGCAGGTGCGTTTTTCAGTCCAAAGGGCATTCTGTTAAACTCAAAATGTCCTTGTGGAGTTGAAAAGGCTGTTTTGTAACAATCGGATTCCAGAATCTCGATTTGGTGGAATCATTTCGCCAAATCTAAAGTCGTAAAATACTGCGCTTTTCCTAATTTGGCAAATATACTTTCTATATTTGGAATAGGAAACTTATCGTCAATCGTTTCATTGTTTAATTTCTGATAATCGATGACTATGCGCCATTTGGTTCTACCAGAGCTATCTATTTTCTTTGGGACTACCCAGATAGGGGCATTATAGGGTGAAATTGAAGGTCGGATAATTTTCTGTTTGAGCATTTCGTTTATTTGGGTATAAACTTCCTGTTCGTGAATTTGTGGAAAACGGTATATTTTTGAATATAGTGGTTTATTGTTGCTGGTTATTATTTCGTGCTTTGTTTTTGTTGTCCAGGTCAGGTTTGTTCCTTCTTTGTAAAATATATCCTCATATGCCCTGAGGATTTTATTCAAAGCACAAGATTCCTCACTATTTAAATTTTCGAACAACTTATTCACTGAATTATTTTGATTTTGTCTTAATTCAGATTAAACATTTATTTCAACAGGGACTGCATAGTTAAAGTAACATTTTCGATTGTTAAATTCAAGATATCCTTCTCCCATGTGTAACATTGCATTCAATGGGTATAATATGTTTTGACCGATTATTGCTTTAAATTGTTTATCTCGGAAGTCCATAACATTCCACAAGATTTGATATGTTTCAGGTAGTTCAAATTCCTTGGGCATACCACTTTTTACTTTATGAGTTACAAAGCATGTACCTGAGAGGCCAAACATTGGAAGGAAAGTATTTAATTGAATTTTCGGAAAACTTTTCAGACAATTTATATCAATACTTGTAGTGGACGCTCATGTATCTATAAGTACAGGGATAACTTCGCTATTGATGGTTAGATTAATTATTGGAAGAGGGTTTCCGAGGCTGCTATTTGAAAATTTACGTCCATTGGTTCAATGTTTGGATTTTGACGATTTCTGTACCTCGCGGAGTTATCTAGCTGCATTGGTTCAGCACGATTATTTGGTCTGTTGTAATTGTTATTGTTATTGGAGCGATAATTATTATAGTTTTGACGGTAGTTATTTGGATGATGGTTATTATTGCGACGATAATTGTTATTATGGTAAACCTGATTTGAGCTATTCCGTGGTGGATTACTATTTGAATTGACATTACGCGGATTATTATTATATGAATTATTTCGTGGCTGATAGTTGTTGTAGTTTTGGTTACGGCGAAACGAACTTCTACCACTATCAAATTGTTGGCAATTAGTATTCTGTTGAATTTCACACAACAGGTTATATGCTTGATCAAGAGTCACACAATTACGAGTTTCGATAAGAAATGTTTTGTACTCTGGTAAGAGAGATTTAAATTTATTTAGCATTAAACTTTCGTTACGCACTGGATTGAATTCATCGTGTAAGGCACGATTAGGGTTTTGTAAATATTTAGTGTTTAAACGATATAACAAGCTATTCAGCCTGAGATACATATCACTTATATTGCTAATGCTGGAACTTACCGAATGAATTCGATTGACAATTGTGCTGTACGTTTCGTTTACGCCAAATGTTGATATCAGCAAGGATTTCACATTCTGCCAGTTCGGAATTGAAATCTTTTGGACTGCATTTCGAGCAGTGCCTTGAAGTTTGTTGATGATGAGTCTAAAGATGTATGTTTGTTGGTCCCCAGGTTGTGATAAGTTCAAAATTATATGGGCTTCATATATCCAGGTGTTGAGAGAATACTCTGCGTTGTTACCGTTGTATACAGGTAGACGGCGAGCTTCCTTTAGGAGTTCCTCGAAGGATAGTTGAAGTTACTGCGGACGGTCGCATTGCATAACTAAAAACTTTTGGTTAGTGTTTGAAAGACTATTATTTGTTCTTTTCTAGGCTGCTTACAATTTTCTCGTCAGTAACGTGTTTTTTTTGAAGTGCCTGACCCTTTTAAACGGATTCAATGCACTTTTGTTTTATTGTAATCAAGTACGGACTCGAAGTTTTACTTCGCATACCATGTACAAATAAATTTATACGTAGCGGTATCGCGTACTTGATAAAACAATATATATTTTTTCGAAGGTTCGGTTGTCTTAGAAGGATTCTCCCTCCAGAAGACGGATGACTGCGCCAATTATGTTTTTGCCACTTTGAAATAATAAAATAAAAAACACTATTTTGTTTTTCGACAACACTTTTTATTAAATTAAATTTAATGTAAAACACTTTTTATTAATTTTAAATTAATGTAAAACACTTTTTATTTACCGCGAACAATCTTCTTCACTCTAGAATAAAACTGAGACGCCCTTATACTGCAATATGGTATCTTATTTATGGGCTGCTGTTGTTTAGATTAAAATGATCTTATTTGCAACTACTAAAAGTGATTTTATGTCTGTGTCAATTCATTGTACACAGCTCATTCAAACTTTCACATTCTTTATGTTTGAGGTACTTAGATTTGCGAAATCAATTAAATCATAATGATTTCAATTCAATCAATCGAATTCTATCATCATTGAGTATAATGGATTTGATTGTTTATACCAAATGGAATTGGAATAATAGATGAGTCATATCAACATTAATAACTACATGACTCATAAACTTTGTGGAAGGAATGGTAAAAGAGATGTACGTGGTTTAGGAATAGGGGAAAATGAGGTTGTGATGTCAGAATCGGTTACAGGTGTAGTATTTGATATTACAGGTGTAATATCTGAGATTACATGTGTAACTCGCGCGAAGGAGTAGGTTAAAATTCGTATTCAAATTTTTTCAGGCCCTGTTGTGCATATTTAAAGAGAAGAGCCGGTCATTTTATATAAGGTAACCGTATACGTATACATGCCAAAATCAGCTGACTTAACGCAAGTGTACGTGAAATCAACGAATGCGGCGAGTACCCGATGCGAATACCCGACCGATCGAAGCATTTAGGGCTGCCCTATCAATAGGAACAACGAAATTTCGCGTCATAGTGATTTTAAATAGCAATAAATTTTATTGAAAAGTTTTGTATATAAATATTGGAGAACATAATAATGGTGTTCTAACAGAACAACTAAATTGAAAACTTGTTAATTTAGCACTTGATTGTTTTTTTAAAATTCTTTGTAATCTCTTTCACACACTGAATTGCAAATTTTTGGTTTCTTCCGTGCTTAACCCATGACTCTATCCGATGCTTTGGGCTGGTAGTGGTGGTATTCTGTCACCTGAATACAGAAGAGTGACATCTTGCGGAACTGGCTTTCAGGCTAATGCCACTGCTGCCTCCGTCCCGGCAAAACCCTAGTAGGCCTCGCGGTACTTTCGAAACTCGTCGCCACTATTCTGCCCGTGTAGGTTCAGTAGATTTTAGACTCCTGATTAGTCTCTGGCCCTGCTCTGAGCACTATCCTCATAAGGAAATGTGCCAACCCTCGCATGGCCTCCCTTCTTGACATAGGCAACCATGGCGTTCTCAGGAAAACTGCGCAACTACAATGAATTCAGAAAAAAAATAAAAAGGAAGATCCACTCAGCCCATAAGGGAAGTGGACAAAGGTGACGCGTCCTTCTGGTGGCAAGAAGACCGTGATTTCCTATGGAAAAACAACCAACCTACCCCCTTCTTCGAAGGGTGCATGCACCAAGGCAGCTATGTTAGGGACAAGCACCTCCTCAGAAAAGCCAGTTGACGCTAGAGGCAGCACCAAGGCAACGACGAACAAGCCGGCCCGTACGGTTGCCGCTGTGTCCTCCAACACCGCCTCTTCAGGTGTCAAAAAGCAGCAAAAATCCTCTGTTATGGCTTACAGGGACAGAAGATCTGTTTTCAAGGTCCTGAAAAGGCTGAAAGATTTACCCCATGAAGGGCTGAAATCTCCCTTGAATGGGGAACAACAACAGTAGAAGCTGTTGAAGCCTCTCTGACAAACCCAGTGGCTACTCACAAAAGATGCAGATCTAATGAGGCAGCCCCGCATCAACCGAGTGCCCAACTGCAGGTCATCAAAAGACCAAGCGGCATGCGTTTCAGAGAAGTGGCTCAAAGTGGCCTAGTATGGGCTGTTATCGTCCGGAGCAGCAGCGATGGAACCATCTCACCCTCAAATTGGAAGATGGTGCAAATCGCTCATCTTCGGATGGCAAACCCATACTGGAGGCAAACCCAGGCCCTCCATCTAGTTGCCGTGACGCTGTTTGGTACCAGGATCATTCTAAGCTGATAATCTGCACGGATCGACGCTCGAAGGATTTTTATAAGCAGGCTATTAGCAGACTGTGAGAAGTCTGGCCCGCAGCAAAGCCAGGAGGTGTATCCAGGAAATACATCCCGAATCGGCCCGGATCCAGGGCATAGATACCGGCGGAGCCATCCACACCGGAGAAAATTGTTGAGCTTATCAAGCTCAGCAATGCTTATCCTCCGGTGGACAACTGGAAGGTAGCCAAGGTAAGTGAACCCAGGAATTGACAGCGAGAAGCCCTCATAATACTTAATGAGGAGTCGCGAGCTCCAATGGAGTCGAAGGGCAGGGTGATAAGCTACAGCGTTTCGGCTATGACCCTGCGAGTACATCGCAAGGAACGTACTGGAAAGACAGTACGGGAACCAAGTAAAGAGAATGAGAGTGAGGTAACTATAGAAGCATCATTGGACTCGACCGTGGACCTCTCTGAGTCAGATCTTCTCTCCGATGACGGAAGAAGTACCACCTCCACTGCGAAGTTGGCTGGGGACCTCCTCCAATCTCTCGACCTGATCGAGGTGGAGGAGATGTCCGTATTTGACTAGGAGGCAGACAAGGCATTGGGTTGTGATGCTGAAGTTTCTACAGATAAACCTCCATCACTCTAATGTGGTATCTGCCGTAGTGCTCCTCCTTCTGGCCCGAAAAGGAGAGGAGCTAATACTGGCCCAGGAATGTTGGGTTGTAGACAACCAGGTTTGCAGACTAAATATGAAGGGATACAAAATAGTATCTCTCTACAAATGAGGTAAGCCAAGAGCTTGCAATGTAATAAAGGAAGGCTTGAAGTTTCTAACCTTGCATGATTTCAGTGAATAGGACACCATTGTCATAGCAGTGGAAAGGCAGTCCAAACCTCTTTGAGCTGTCTTCTGCTATATGGCACATGATGTTCTGCCGTTTTCCATTAACCTGCAGAGGACCGTCATAGAAGCAACTGCATGGAGCATTCAACTAGTCATCATAAACGGGGTAAGTTACTGTTGGAATTCATTTTATTGCATGACTGGATGCTACTTTCATTACAGCAAGCCGTAGAGAGGTTCTGGGTATCACTCTAACGAACGAGCACATGTATAACGTATAACGAATGCACTAGAAGGAGGACCTCCGAAGATTGAAGACATAGGTGGTCTGGAGGAAGCCGTTGGGGCCCTTACGACTGCCTTCAATGAAGCAGCAAGGTCTGCTAGCAGTCCAACGAAACCTAGGGGGAAATATAAGCCCCGTTGGTGGAACAGTGACACTGCGGAGCGGCGGAAAAAATGTAGGAAGTCTTTCAATCGGGCTAAAGAATTCAATGACTGGTCTTCCTATAAACTCAAACTAAAGGAGTTTAAATGATCCATCAGAAAAGTTTCTGTGTAGAAATAGAAAACTCTACGGATACCAGTCGTCTGCAAAAAGTTATGACGAGCTCCCCCTCATTTTTGGGGTCTATCAAGGAAGCAAATGGGACCTGGACCAAATTCAGCTCCGAAACGCTAGCCATTCTTATGGACACGCACTTCCCAAGCAGTGAGGATGTGACTGACAAAGCCGATCCATATACGCCCCCGAACTGCTTGTCAACCTGTGCCTATAGACAACAGGCTTCTACACTAGGCAATTAGCTCATTTCAACCAATTAAATCCCCTGGAATGGACATCTCAGCTGTTGGGATCCAGCAGGAACTCAATATAGCGCTACCAAGGCTAAAAGCCATCTTCAATACATGTCTACAGATGTCTTATATTCCACAGTGGTGCAAAGAAGCTGAAGTAGTCTTCATACCCAAAGCGGGCAAGACATTCCACTTCTCACCTAAGAACTACAGACCTATCAGCCTCACTGAAAACTGTGAACCACTCTCTAATGCACAGCACGCATACACAAAAAGGAGATCAGTTGGAACAGCTCTTCACTCGCTCACCAGCTATATCGAAAAATCGCTAAGCGTCAAAGAATATACGTAGATGATTTTTCTAGACATCGAAGGTGCATTTAACAACGTCAGCGACAAGGCTATTGAGAAGGCACTCGAGAATAACAATGGGGATGATAAACTGATTGGGCTTATCGTACAACTGCTAAGCAGCAGGAGCATCAACTCCACACTAGGAGACAGCATTCTAAGAAGGCCGACGTGCAGAGGCACTCCGCAAGGTGGGATGCTATCACCCCTTCTATGGCACATAGTGGTGGACAAACTCCTGTCAACAATGAAAACGACTGGCTGCATAGTCAAAGCCTACGCCGACGATGTTGCAATAGCAATATAGGGCGTATTCGTCAACACCCTATCTGAAAGACTAAACTTTACTTTAGGTATTCTTACCAAATAGAGCAAAGAGTGCGGTCCAAAAATAAATCCGCAAAAAACTGAACTTTTGCTCTTCACGAGAAGATACAAGATTCCACGATTTGTCCAACCCAAACTCGATGAGATAAGCTTCATACCGTCTGATCAAGTTAAATATTTAGGTGTTATTCTGGACTCCAAGCTCGCGTGGAATGCGAACAGAGAAGAAAGAGCACGAAAAGCAACATACGCAATCTACTGCTGCAAAAGAAAAGGAAAAAGGTGGGGATTGAAACCCATAATTGTATCATAGCTCTATTCAGCGATAGTGGAACCAATCCTTCTGTATGGCGTGGTTATTTGGTGGCCAGCGATGGCAAAAACATCAAACGCGAACCTGGTAAACAGGGTCAGGAGGACTTCAGCTATTGCAATCACCGGGGCTATTCGCACTACCCCGACAAAGGCATTGTTTATGATATTAAATTTCAGGCAGAGGTCATTGCAATATATAAGGCAGTGGACTGGGTGAGAAATCGGAAAGGTTTTATAAAAAATCTCAACATTTTCTCTGACAACCAAGCTGCTATCCAATCACTATCAAACGTGTACACCTGATCAAAAATTGTAATGGAATGTCGCACAGAGCTGAACGCGATGGTGCTTCACTGTGAAGTGATTCTTTGCTGGGTGCCGGGTCATAGTGATATACCTGGGAACTGCGAAGCTGATGCCCTAGCTAGAGCTGGCACTGAGCTCCAGGATTATACACTAACACCCTAAGTCAGCCATCCATTGGCCTCCGTCAAGCTAAGTTTCAAGCAGTTTTATATAGAGAATGCAAACAGGGCCTGGCTGCTGGAAGAAACCTGCAGGACAACCAGGCAAACTTGGCTTGCACTAAGCTCAAAGCGCACCAAGATGCTCCTCAACACGACCCGTGAAACATTAAGTGTCATCTTATGCGTACTGATGGGACATTGTTTAATTGGCTGACACGCAAAAAGACTTGGTGCCCCTTTCCACGATTTCTGCTGCAGCTGCAGATAGGTGGTGGAGGAGAAAATGATCCAACACTTTCTGTGTGAATGCCCAACACTATCCAGAAAACGCATGCAAACTTTAGGCTCACCTTTAATGAACAGCCTCACGGAAGTAGCCAGTTTAAATATTAGCTGGGTAGCCGGCTTCATAAGAGAATCTAAATGGTTCTCATCACCCAACAGATTTTAGTGCAGCACCCTATCTTAATGTGGTATCACAATGGGCCTATTTTGACCTTAATGAGCCGCCTTTTGACAAAGGAGGGCTGCCAATACAACCAACCAACCAACCCATCACTTAGAGCTGATAACCGGAAACGAACTCGAAAATCATACAAATTTAACGTTACCGCGGAGTCTTTCACTATAATTTCACCCAACTATTGATTCTCACACACGTTCACTGGCAAGGTGTTCTGATCGGTTCTGTGTTGCAGTTCCAAGAAAATGCAATCCCTTCGTCGTTGCTCTATATTCCTAAATAAATAGAACACCTTTCCTTTTCGTAAAGCATCAGACACTTTTTCGCACTATGCGAAGATACGGCTATGAAACATTTTTCCGAGCATTACACGTTGCTCAATGGAGCACCGATGATCACATATTATGAACGCGTTATTCTCCCGTACTTGTGACTGTGAATTGTTACAATTTTCATTCAAAAAATCTCAAATTTTATTACAGGCGATATTCCGATCGTAAATTGTCAAATACATACTGACATTTCTCGCTGACAGTTGCTATTTAACGAAACTAGTTTCTATGTGCATCTCTGTCTTTCGTGCACGAACCATTCACATGCAATTTGCTTACTCTGTTACTCATGCTAGGGTACACTGATATGCATTTACCTATACTTAGGCACAACTTGGGCGCTTCGGTTGTATAACAGATATATGGCAAATTGGCTGGAGTGTCCGTGCTATGTATTCTTATGCTATGGTTCCGGCACTACACCAAATTCGTAAACGAAACGAAATGAAATTCGATTGTTATTTTTGGAATATCTTTCAATCGTAATCGACAAAAATGTGAATTGTACGTTATTCATGGCTGCAGAACTATGTTTTCGTCGTGCGAGTCACGTCAACAGCCCCTCCTGACGACTCACCCAAAAACACCACAGGGTGATAAGCCAGTATATTATCCAACACTTAAATTCTGAATAAGCAAAAGACACTTAAAGTTCTCAATAACCGAAATAAAGTTCTGATTAAGCAAAATACACTTAAGTTCTCAATCCGTAAAATAACATGCCGTGGTTCGAAGATGAAAGATATTTGAAACCACATATTCATAATTAGAGATAAGAAATCCATATAAAAGAGCTTGAGAAAGGGTAGTGTAGCAGTGGCGAGGCGTTCATATAAGCCGATTCTCATCGGCTTCTCTTTCCAAAAATGTCTAACACTTCAGTTTTATAAGGGAATGAAGTGTTAATTTACTTGTATGCATCACTGTAAACATGCACAATCGTTTCACTTGATCTAAGTGTTTATCCCATCATACTCCATTCTCTTCATGTTACATATCCTCATAGTTCCATAATAGCCAGCAAAGCGATCAACATCTGTAAGAGTTGCAGCAAAGCTCGAATTCATCAATAATTTAAGGTGCCGTGGTCATTCAACTCCCGTTTGTTGCAATGGCAGCTCGGTTTTCCTCAATAGGATATGGAAACAAATCAAAAATCCGGTAGCGCTCCCGGCTTGCTCATAATATACTGCTTTGTCTGTTAAGGGTCCATGTCTCTCAAATAGTAACCAGCCTACCCACAGTAATTTTTCGCCCCTCGCCACTGTAGTGTAGTGTGTATCAATTGTAAGCCGTTACGCTGTCGAACCTTCGAGCAAATAAAATATTTTTACTCTCCCGTACGGACGTAGAACTTTACTGGCGCAGTCCAAGGTACATATATAAACTAGACATGGTTAACCCATGCGCACAGCAAGCCTTACGTGCGTCAATTTGGTCCAAAAAAATTTGGGCTGCCCAATGAACAAAACATAGGATGCACATCTGGCAAGGCGAAAGAAAACGAGATGCCACAATTCAAAATGTATAAATGGCGGAAACCGGCGGCGGATAGTCGGTGAATTGCGTGGGAAACGTGTAAACGAAGACAAGTGAAGTGACGATGGTGATTTGTTCGGTGCGTGGAGCAATAGCAGCAACAGTAAAACTGTAAAGAGAAATAAGGAAGCTGACGGTAGTGAAATTATCTGGTTTTTTCATTTCCCGAAAGACGAGACTTTACGGAAAGTGTGGTTGATGAATTGTGGAAAACCTGAAAGTGGGCTTAGCAATCATTGCGGTCGTGTGCTCGAAACATTTTCGGAGAGAGCGCTTTGTGCGGAGTTTGGGGTACAAATTGATGCACACCCAAAAGCGTACAAAATTAGAAAGTGATGCCGTGCCTACCGAAAATTTGCCAATCTTGACGGCATTACTGGAAACGCAAGATATAAAAGCCGGCACGAGTTCGCAAGAGTAAGAACGGTGTTCTAATAGTGACAAGTATCTTTCGAAAATGAGTTTTTTTCCAGATTCTTATACCAAATATGTATATTTTCCAGTTATTTACATATTTCGGCTGCTACTTGCAGCCTTTTTTTTTTTTTTTTTTCGTCGTTGGGAGATGGAAATCTTCAAAAGATACCGAGTTGCTCCTGCTTCTCGGCATGTCGGATTTCTACCGACTAAAACCACCTCCGTTTCCTCCAGAAAATCTTTACTCCATAATTCATTTCTTGCCTTCTCAAGTAATTCATTGAAAGCGAACGTCTTGTACATATTTGGTGTATTTAATACAGAGACTTTCATTAAAATGCCACAACTGGTCAGAAAACAAACATTTAGTAAGCTTTGCATCATTTAAAATATTTATATCTTATCCAATAAACACGCCACACTCCGTTGAGTCGATGGAATTTGTCATTATTCACATCACCTGTTATTTCCAACACCACTTGCCATTTTCCCTTTCCTACTGGGCGGAACATGTTTTCCAAAAAGTGTTGATGTTATTCCTACTGGGCACTTTTCGGCAAATTCATGCCTCAGTGACGTACATGCGCAGTAGTGAACACATTTGGGAATCGGGAATAGACTACCATGTCTAGTTTATATACCTTGGGTGCAGTCGGTAGGATTACTAGAATAAAAATCTAGTAAATCCTTAAAAGTAAAACGAATCTATTAAGTATTATAATCCAAAGACTACCTGCCGAGCAAGTCTAAAGCGCTCAACTAATCTGTGGAGAGACCGACACAGAGCCAAGTACAGGATTAAGTACATTTAGCAAGTGTTGTGAAATAAGTGAAACGTGACTCTCAAAAAGTGAGGAAACGAACAGGTACTCACGGGTAAACTACAAATCAGTTAATCCACCTAGAACAAAGCAGATTTTTGAAAGATTACAACACGTTCTTAATTGGGTAAATAATATGTTTCATTACAGATGGCTCTATTCGATCTAGGTTCCGCCTGTTTCGTTGGCTGAACGACTACGAATTTTCACCGGCGATAATCATTACACAGTGGACAATTTCGCAGAATCTACTAGAACAAATAGCAGAAGATCACAGAGAAACCGTAACTCGAATAAAAATCACGAAATTATAAGGTCCTGCAGCCGCCGCTAGATTATTTACATTTTCCGTACAATGGGCAGACATCAAACGTGCGTTAATCCTCAGATTTGGTATCAGAGAATCATTTATACAATTACGAGATCAAGCGGAACATTTTCAACCGACAGATGTACACCATTGATACGAGTTTCTGCACGAGCAATTAATAAAAAACAACAGAAAAACGAGATTGGAGGCGTTAGTTCCTGCAGGCTACCTACCACACGCAAACGAAAACCGAATGCTGAATATATTCCTAGAAAAAAGTCAAAAAATGGACGCCATATACCTCAGATGCGGAAATGTAACAACCATTCATGACGCCTTTACGGAACTATGCCAAATCGGTTCCAATACAATCAACAAAGATCATCGAGAACCACGAAGTCAACAGCCTAGCACTAATCTATTTTCTAATATTTTTACTAGACCTAAGAATTTCAATTTCTCTCAATTAAATAGAAATCAATTTCAAAATCAATGGCGTAGCTCAAATTCCAGTCGAAATCAAAATCAAAACCCATTCAGTAATACTAATCGGAACTTTCATCCTCCAAATAATCCTTTTAATCAAGGATCAAACCAATGGAAAAATAATTTTCGCCAATATGGCACGGCCCTTTTAATAACCCCCCACCAAAAAATCTAGGAACAGGTTTTAGAAACGTCCCAATGGATATAGGACACATTCAAGATTCGAACTTCTCTACTCAAGAGGGAAATTTTCAAGTATTAGCCTGAACAGCTCAAAACTCCCGATGAAAAATATTACTGTGAACGAGAAGGATATAATAGCGTTAATAGATACAGGTTCCACAATAACTATATTAGACGATCAATACAAAAACGAAAACTGTTTGAAAAAAATAAAAGTAGAAATTAATACACTCGCGGGAAAAGAACTAATAAACCATAAAACGCTAACGAAATGTCCACCCTAATTAAATGGGGACAAACCTAATATTATATGGCATACAATGAATTTAAAGAATAGAGCAATACTGGCGATCTTGGGAACAGACATCCTAGAATTGACCTCCGCTCAAATTAACTATGAAAACAAGACTATAAACTGTAAAGGGAAAGAAGTACCGTGGATAAACAAGGAATCCAACATAAAATATGAAGAAGTTCACTATATAGAATCAGTAGAAAAGTTAAAAATCGATACAAAACATTTGAATAATGAAGAGAATATAAAATTGCGAGGACTAATAAAAGTTTATAAAGAATTATTTTACCAAGAATGCAACAATTAACAAGTACACATAAAATAAAACATGAAATTAAAACAAACACCGAAGAAGCAATATACTCTAAAATGTTTAGGAACCATCAGATTCACGACCAAGAAATAGAAAAGCAAATCAAACAAATGCTAAAGGATGGCATCATTCGTCCATCCAACTCACCTTACAACAGCCCAGCTGTAATGGTATCTAAGAAAATGGATAATAAAGGCATACGTAAATGGCGTATGGCTATAGATTACCGAAGGCTGAACGTCGTAACAATAGACGATAAGTTTCCTATACTAAATACCGAAGGAATATTAGCGAAACTAGGAACATCAAAATATCTTACTATTCTGGATCTTGCAAAGGGATTCCACCAGGTTGAAATGTGTCCAAGAGACGTTGGTAAAACTGCCTTTTAGATAGCTCAGGGACATTACGAATTTCTAAGAATGCCCTTTGGATTGAAGAACGCCCCAGCCACCTTCCAAAGATTGTTGAACGATATATTGGCACCTGTCAATAATTAAATCTGCGTCGTCTACCTCGACGACATTCTAATATTTGGTACATCTTTGGAAGAACACCTACAAAACACTAGAAAAGTATTTTATTTGCTTAGAAAAGCAGCACTCTAAGTTCAGGTAAATTCCTTGGCCATATCGTAACGAAGAAGGGATAAAACCAAATAATGAAAATATACAGAAGATACTAAAAATCCCTTTACCTAAATCAAAAAAAAGAAATCAAGTCTTTCCTTGGAGTAACGGGTTACTACAGAAAACTTATTAAAGACTTTTCAAAAATTTCGTTACCTATGAGAAACTATCTCAAGAAAAATACCAAAATAGATCCAAAAGATTTAAAATATGCAGAAGCACATGAAAAGCTTAAAATTATCTTAACTACACATCCCGTTCTAAGACAACGCAATTTTTTCAAAGCCTTCACACTGACCACCGATGCAAGTAGTTATGCAATAGGTGCAGTCCTTTCGCAGGACAAGCATCCCATCGTTTACATCTTAAGAACATTAAACGACCACGAAAAAATATATGCCACAATAGAAAAGAAATTAAAAGCTATTGTCTGGGCAATCAATTATTTAAGACCATACTTGTATTGCAGAGAATCCAATTTCTACATCGACCTCAGACCAATCGTTTGGCTTCACCAGAAGTACAAAGGTAAAGACGTAAATCAACGAATACAACGATGGGTATTAAAACTTGCAGCATATAAGATATCAAATATATAAAAGGAAACGAAAACATACCCGCAGACTATCTATCGCGAATAATAAATGACAATATACAAGAAGAAGCTAATACAGTGACCTTTATCGAAGACATATTAATTAGACCTGAAAATCAATTTGACAAAGAGGCAATGGGAGGAAAGCAGATATCGCCAGGAACCTTGGTTACTACCCAACACAGCGCCGAAGAAGATTGAAGCGACCATATTCCTATAGTAGAGGATTATATAAACGAATATAGGCAACAAATGATCCTCACTAATTCCAAACGACCGGAGATAATGAAAAGTATAAACCGACGAATTATACTAAATTCAAAAGAAATAGATGGACGTCTTGTAACTTACCTGAAATCGAAAATAAAACTCATGAAACTTGCTTCATATTGTGAATTAACGGACTCAGATTATAATAAAGTCCAACAAAAATTAATAGATCATTTTGATACACGTTTAATAAAATTTGTACGCGTCAATAAACTAATGGGTTTTCCAAAGGAATGATATGATTCTCATGTGACGTTTCGTCCATTTGTAATATGTTATGATCTGCCAGTTTTAGTTTCATTGTATTCAGTAGTGCTTATAATTTCATCATGGTGAGATATACGCAAGAACAACGTTTACAAATTTTTCAGTTTTATTATCAAAATAATCGTTCTCCAATTGCAACTTTTTGTGCCCTGTTGCCATTTTATAGTCGTAATAATCGTCCAAGTGTGCTCGCTATTCGTCGAATTGTTGAAAATTTTGAGCGTGCATTTTCTTCACATAATCTTCAAGTGGCAAGAAGACAAAGAAACACTCGAAGTAATGCAAATATTGTTGCCGTTCAGGCAAGTGTTGCTGAAGACCGCAATTTGACGTTTTCAAGAATTGGGACTGTCTCAAATCACAACCTGGCGAATTTTGTGAAAGGATTTGGGTTTGCATCCATATAAAATTGTTCTCACTTAATAATTGAAGCCATTGGACCACCGTAAACGTCGTGAATTTGCTGATTTTCGCCCTGGAACAACTTGAAAACGATAACGATTTTTTTAAGAAAATCATCTTCTCCGAAGAGGCTCACTTTCTTCTGAGTGGTGTGGTAAATAAACAAAACTGTCGATTCTGGTGCGAAGAAAATACACAAATTATTCCTGAAAAACCATCACATTCACCTGAATTAACAGGTTGGTGTAGTTTTTGGTCTGGTGAGATCATCGGTTCGTATTTTTTTCGAAATGAAGTTGGTAGCACCGTTACTATCAATGGAAATCGGTATAGATCGATGATAACCAACTTTTTGTGACTGAAATTGGACGAAGTTGATCTTGATAACATTTGGTTCCAACAAGACGGGGCTTTGTACCACACAGCAAGTGCAACAATTGAATTATTGCGAGAAAAGTTTGGATATTCGATTATTGCAAGAAATTGTGATATTGAATGGCATCCAAGAAGTTGTGATTTAACACCTTCAGACTTCTTCTTGTGGTGTTATTTGGAGTCATTGGTCTTAAGCAATAACCCAAACTCTATTCAAGCTTTACAAGTCAATATTGCACGTGCTATTCATGACATACGACTTGATTTATTGGAAAAAGTGCTCGAAAATTGGGTTTATCAAATTTGTTTCTGCAGAAGAAGTCGTGGGGGCCATTTGAATGGCGTTTTATTCAGAACTTAATTGTATCAACTGTACTTCACATTAAATAAAAATCAATTCAATTTCCTTAACAATTAGCGTGTTTTTTTTAAATAAACCATATTGCTCTTATTGGAAAACCCTATACTAAGAGAACTCGCCAACGAGGACGAGCTAATGAAAATAATAGAGGAATACCATTTAAAGGAAACCGGACACTCTGAAGTCAATGAGAACTATACAGGAATATCTAAAGGATATTACTACCTCAATATGAAAAATTATATTAACAGATATATAAATCTATGCGAAACATGCAATTTAGCTAAAAAACGATAGGAACCCCATTAAACCAAAATATCAAATAACAAATTCCCCAAAAGACATACGTGAAATCATGCCCATCGATATAATCGAAATAAAAAGAAGTATTATCCTGACACTAATAGACCGATTTTCTAAAAACCTCGCAGCAACCATACTTGAGTCACATAATAACATAGATATTTGCAAGGGGATGAAACAACTGTTTGCCTTCAGTGGAAGACCACAACTGTTAATAGCAGACAACGAGTTCGATAAAATATTGATCAAAGAATACCTCATTAACAAAGGTATATCCTTTCACTTTACTGAGCCCAATACCCACACAGCTAACTCCGATATAGAAAGAGCTCACTCTACCTTACTAGAAAAATTAGAACTAACAAAAATACAAGCATAGAGGAAGTCCGGTATGAGTCAATCGAATATTACAATAGACAGGTACATGCAACAATAGGTGAGAGACCAGTAGATATTGAAAGAGGGAAAGTCGAGAATGAAAAAGTATATGAAAAAATGAAGTTAAACAAAGAAAAATATATGGAGAAATTGAACAAAGATAGAGAAGAATATCGAGAAGAAAAACACCTAATACATTTAAAAAACTATAAAGCAAAAAGACAAAGTAGAGCCTACATTTACCAAGACACCATATAATAAAAACAAACATGCGTTCAATTTGATTAAAAAACCGAAACGAAATATTGCCATTACGGAAAACGGACGTCGCATGACGCATGACGCTCCCTGAAGCAAGTTCATGTAGAAAAAAAAGGTATAATCCAACCAATTGGTACAATCTATAAATGGCTATTTGGAGTAATGGATGACGAAGAAGTTATCGAGGATCACATGAGAATAACTGATAAAAATGATTAAAATATAAAATTTCGGTAGAAAAAATAGAACTGATAGAATCTAGCTTGACAGAAAAATCTTTAATACCAAAAAAATATTATTTGCAATTAAAGTTCCCACAAAATATGAATATGAACAACTTGTTAAAACCCAACTTTCAAATATGATAACGAAAGAAAAGTTAAGGGCTTAAAAAGAAGTAATTTCTGTATGTACACAACAGGGAATTCTCCTGTTGTCACGTAAGAAGAATGTTTTGAATGAACTGAAAAAACTAAAAATAGTCTACAAAAATATAATATGTATATTAGATCCACTTCTGACCGAAGAACTTGGAACGTATCGGAAAAATACCAATAAAGTTTTAGTGATTGCGAATTAAGTAATAACGATATCCAATTTAGAAACGCTATTAAAACAAATCTAGCCAACATTGTCATACTTGGGATTATTACTAATAAAATCAATCAATTAACTTTTGAAGATTTAAAAAATTTCCAGTTTAAATCCAAAACGAAATAGAAGAATTAAAGAACGTAAAAAAGCTACATAACTTTATAGGTACCAGAATCATTGCTGTAATGGCCGTGAAAATTGTAATCCTTTTTCTCTAATTGGAAGCATTGGTTCCAAGATGAAAGATATTTGAAACCACATATTCATAATTAGAGATGAGAAATCCATATAAAAGAGCTTGACCAGATCTAGAAAAGGGTAGTGTGTATCAATTGTAAGCCGTTACGCTGTCGAACCTTCGATCAAATAAAGTATCTTTACTTTCCCGTACGGACATAGAACTTTATTCGTGCGCTAACAGAAAACTGCGGTTTCTGCACAGTAAACTTTGGTGTACGCTAGTGAATTAATCTGAATATATCGTGTAAAATTTGGAGATATTCGAGTTTTCGGGTAGCAGCGGCATTCAAATTGTGCTCGTGTAATATATGTCCTTATCGCTTCACATGACGAAGTTCCGGTGGTGAAAATTTCGATTTCAACTGGTCTAGTTCCGATGGTCGGCAACCGTTCTGTCTTAATATGTATGGATGCAAATGCTCAGTCCCGATGTGGCACAGCAAGACTGCCGCGCGCACGTCTTGTCATCGTGCTATACGTCGTGGGACTGAGTTGAGCACCTTTGTCCTGTCTCGAGGCTTGCAAGCCCTCAATGTGCAGTCTGAGCTATATACGTTTTCAGGTCCTAGGGGCAATAGCGACATCGGTGTCACGTTTGTTAATGACTCGACCTTGTCCCTCAATCCGAAGTCAAACTCTGGGGCGTTAGCGATCACAACCCGATTCTGATCTCGTTTGAATTGTCTCGGGTTGCTGATGGCATTGTCTCCACGCTTATCAAGTCGTGGTATACTCGGCAGTGTCATTGGGACGTTTACGAGGCCGTGTTTGGGAAGGTTCCTTCGCACTGCCCCCTAACGGCCTTCGAGCCTCTGTCCGCTGACGAGCAGGTAAATGTTGTTCTGTCTTGTATGGAAAGTGTTAATGACGTTTTGCTGAGAAGGACTCGCAGGACGAATCCGAGGCACGTCAAGTGTTGGACGAGGGCTCTTTCCGAATAACGAAGAGAAGTGTTTTATGTTTTACATGGAGCGACTGCATTGCGAGTTTTAATTAATTTTTCCATTTTCTAGAAAAATATAAAATGTAATCCCAAACTCGGAACTTTTTGATAAAACACTTTTAAACCACTTTAATTTTCACAATTTTCTTTATTGCTCAACCAACTTAGGATTCTCTTAAAACTGAACTTGGACTACAATTCAATATCTTATTTATAGCTTGCTATTGTTTATACAGAAGCGATCTTATTTGCAATTAGTCTGACGATAAGTTTCGTACATTAAAAGGGAATTCATGTCTGTGTCAATTTATTGTTCACAGCTCACACACATTTGACATTGTTTATAATAATATGATTGAGGCACTTCGATTTGCGAAATCAATTAGTTCTTCTATCATTAATAAATATATATATAATATAATAAATATAATGAATTCAATTAGTCCAACGATTCTGTCATCACTATGCTTAATGGATTTGATTGTTTATATTAAAGGGAATTGGAATATAGGTGAGTCATATCAACACAGATAATTATATGACTCATGTTCTTTGTGAAGGAGGTGATCATTGAGATGTACGTGGTTTAGGGATAGGAATAAATGATGTTGTTATATCATAATCGGTTACAGGTGTAATATTTGAGATTACAGATGTAACTTGCGCGCACTTTTGCGGGAATTCTTTCCTAGAGTTTGCGAGAGTTTGCCGAGCTATCACCGGACTGGATCGGTTGAGGGAACTCCGCCGATCCTGCACGCCGAGAAAAACTTGAGCGTTGCCAGGTTGCGGGCAAAAAAAGACGCCTGGCTTTGATGGGATGACTGGCGAAATGTGCAAAGCCATTTGGCGAGCCCTGATCAACTGTTATGCCTCTTGCAGAGGTGTGCGCATGAGGGCTATTTTCCTGCCACCCTTAAGGTGGCACGTGTCGTTGTCCTTCCGAAGCCATCCGTGACAGACTTTTCGAGCGCCAGGTCCTACACGGGTAAAATCACTCTTGCCGGCCCTGGGTAAGGTACTGGAGAGAGTTATGGTGCAGCGCCTGGAGGACCTGATGTCCGGCCGGATGTCTTCGAGACAGTTTGGCTTCCGTGCCGGACTCTCAACTGAGGATGCGTGGCAGTCGGTCAAAGACTGCGCCGAATCTAGTAGTTTCAAGTACGTGTTAGGTGTCTTTGTTGATTTTAAAGGCGCTTTCGACCACCTGCTATTTTACATATGTTGCGTTCTGTTTATTGTCCTGAATTGCCGTTATGGGAAAGCTATTTCTCAGACAGAAGAGCTTTCGTCCAAGGTGTTTGTTTCCAGGTGGAAGTCGATGTGGTGAGGAGTTGTCCACAAGGTTCGATTATTGGTCCATATATATGAAACTTTGCGATGAACGAGCTTCTGCTGGCACTTGAACGTAAGTGTTTTGTTTGTGCGTATGACGACGATTTGTGGATATGTGTTGAGGGCGATTCACATGCTTTGCTCGAACAGAGCGCAACTGCCTTAATGTCTGTTGTCCATAATTGGGGCAAGAAAGTCGGGGTCGATATACCTGCAGATAAAACTTGCTGCATGCTGCTGAAGGGGAAACTTGCCATCAGCAGGCCCCTTCTGCACGGGCCGAAGGACGCATCCTTAGGTACGCGACATCTATCAAGTACCTCGGGATTATGATTGGAGAACGCCTAAACTTCTTGCCCCACTTAAGGTATATCAAGTCCCGTCTAACAAGTGTTGTAGGGATGATCCTGCGGATTCTTCGCACGGAATGGGGACTTGGTAGGCGTGCTGTTAGGGCAATCTACCAAGGATTGTTTGTGTGTGCGTCTGTTTTTGTTGAGCGTTCTTCCGCTGAATTCGGAAGGAAGCTGGTGGAGGGCTGCCAGAGGGTAGCATTGTATGCGTGTCTGCCTGTATGCCGTACGGTGTTGACCGAGGCTATGCAAGTACTAATGGGGGCGTCTCCTTTGGATCTGGAAATCAGGCGCCTGTCACTACTTTTCCGAGTCCGGAGGGGACTCCCGGTGGAGGGCGATGCATGGCTCCGAGGTGTGAGTCGCTTCGGTTTGCGCTGCTGGACGACTGTGTATTGTCTGAGTGGGATTCACGGTGTCGGATTCTGTAAAAAGCCGAGTCACGTTTTCTTGGCTGCTGGAGGACCGGACTGCACGGGAGCTCCATGAGATGGACTTTAGTCTGTCACTTGGATACCTCCTGATTGAGCACGGCAGCATTATTGTGTTTTTGCACAGCAGGGCACTTGCCAATACCCGTGTTCGTCCTGCATGTCATGCCGCAAAGAAAGAATGGCAGCACGTATTGTTCGACTGTCCGATGTACTCCAGCATGTTCGGCACCCATATTCCTGCTGTGCAAAACTCGCATGATCTGCATGGCCTGTTGTTTGTTGGTGACGGGTTTCTTAGGGTGAACACATTCGCTCGTGAAGCGTTCGCTGTCCGCAAGCGCCTAACGGCGTTGTAGGGTGTTGTTCCATCTTGGCGACTATGCTTGGCAGATATGCTAGCACATGTACGGAGGTGGTTCGTTGCTGGGTTCGCAGGGAGGTGGTACTGGGGCACTAACACTGGTAGGAAGCCTGTGTACGATTCCAGTGTAGCCTTCGGGGAGTACCGTCCCCGCGTACCTGAGGTTGGTGATCGGTCCAGTGTCTGCAGTCGGACACAAACGAAGTGGGCTTGAGCGTGGGTGTTCTCGCCCACGAAGCCTTACCAGGGGTCAATCTCAGACCACGGGGACCGGAGCCCAGGGAGGTTGTATACCTCCTTCCGGTCGCGATGAGAACCCCCTATTGAGGGGTGCGAACGTGGTGGCTGTGGTTAAGACCCATTTGCGGGTAGAGCCTCGCTAGATGCGCCCTGAAGTCTTCATGCTTCTGAGCATGGGGACTTTTGCAGCATCTTTGGGGGCTCGGCATGGAGTTACGAGGTAACCCAGTGCCGTGACCGAGAGATCGGCAGAGGATTATGTGGGCCTCGCTTCCACCAGTAAGGTCACTGAGCCTGCACTCAGTAGGCAAACTGGTACTCCCAAGTGGTGGTGGGAGGGCGTTGGCAGCCGCATGTTAGCTGCCCGTTGTCCAACCGCGGACCATGGAGTAAAACCCCATCTGGGTAGGTCTCCACGTTAAACACCTAGGAACATTCTGGTCTAGTGGAAATGCAATTGCTAATGACATTTCGGATTTGTTGTGCTTTGTATGGCGTGAAAATTCTTAGTGGCCCTACGGGTAAAGACTGTATGGTCAGAATTTTACGAGGATATATTGACTATTTAAAAAAATATAAGTGAATAATTGAAACAATCAAGATAACAACCGAAGTTGTGAAAGTCGTAATGCACAACATGGAAAGGTAACGAAGTCAGGATATAGTGTTTTTGGTTTGAAAGGTATTTGGGTTGCTTATGCCACAATTCCGCTGGAGATGGTTTTAAGTCCGGTTGATAAAGGAAGAGCAAGGCATAATGTAATGTAATGTTAGGTGCAAATAACGAACAAACTGGCACGTAGGTACGTGATTAAAAAATTAAAGTACCTTTTACCTAATGATTTCTGTTTATAGAATGAGCTTGGCAGTGCTACTGGAAATTCAGATGCCAAATACGAATGCCATCAGCGTTATAAATTTGAAGAATTGAAATTTTGGCGGAAATTTTCAACAAAATAACATATTCAAACATTAGTTATGAATATATTACGGCGAATATAGATCTCAATGTTTGCATGCTTATTAAATAGAAATCAAAGTCACGTACGTATCGAATATTTTCTGAAATACATACAATTAAGTATATTTATTAATTATTAATTTCACATTTCAACGCTACAATAATCATTTAAAATCATTTGTCTTCGGGACTATTATAAGATGATTTTATATGTGTTTTTTGAACATTCATAATTTGTCAGAATTGCACTTTCTAAGTAAAACGTCAAATTTTGAATACTTACAGTTATAAACGAGAGCACATAACTTAATTTAATCAATTCGAAAGCAATCCTCTTCCTTTTACAACTGGACTTCAGACTGGTTTTGGCAATAATGACTGCCAAAAGCATGGAATTTGAAATATGTAATTGGCAAAATTCATCATGCAACATCCTAATCCATACAAAATATCACACAGTTTATGTATTACTGCACTTAGGTATTGAGTTGCACTCATTCATTTCGAAAATATGAATGCAGTTCATTTCACAAATTTTTCTACTGTCTGTCTCGTCAATTTATCAGAGTTGTTTTTAGGCTATTACATCCGAGATTTTCCCTTGATTTTTGCTGTTGAATTTTATGCAAGCCATGTTTTCCTCCACTTTCGTTTGAAAATCGACCAAATTTATCGACGCCCATTTATAAATAATAATCATAACTAGTGAATGATGATGATAGTTATTGTATTTATTCTATTATTTGTAATTTTTTCAATTATCTAATGATTGACTTGATTGCTTCTTGCGATGTAGTGATTAACTGCAATCGACTTACTAATTCATTCGGATCATCCCAATATATATATAGTCTTTCTGTTTGTTAGATGTTAGCATTAAGCTTTTATTGTTGTATTTAATGTTGGTCATTCGTTTCAACCTTTTTCCTTTTTTGCTATTCAACAGTTTAGAGATTATTTGTGTATACTTCAAGCTTCGATTTCCATTAACTTGACTAATATTGTTATAAAAACGTCTGTGATCATTACTATGCAGAAGAATACCTTCATAATTCGCTAAATCTTCACTGGTGTATAATGATTGATCTAAAGTACATAATGATTGATAAAAGCAGTTCAAATAAAGCTTGGGTTCCGATGTAAGAATTCTCATCTGCAAGTACTTGATTGCCATCGGTTACGAAATTCGAATTTCCTATTTTAAAATTCTCCTCATTACGTCATATTTTTATAAACCATAAATACTGTCAATTATAGTCGGTTCATTTACATAAATATCTAGATATTGTTTAGAAATATCTGAAAAATGGGTTTGTTTCATGTACTCTTCAAGACATTTTTGTCCTTCTGGAGAGGTAACATATTTACGAACAGCTTTTGTAGAAGAATTAGATGAAGTGCTGGTGTGGTTTAGTTTTCGCTTAAACTTTGGTGGAGGAGATTTACAACTATCTCCTTTTTCTTCACTATCTTCTTTGAAACTGTCTTTTCTTCTTCTTCGTCACTACCTTCCTCTCTTTGCTCTTCTTTACCTTCAAGTTTAACTGAAAGAAATGAAGGAAGAGCCCTTAGTTTCATTTTTTATGTCTTGTTCTTCCAAAAGTTTAGCTCTTTTAACAAACTCTTTGAGAGGATTTGTAATTGGCTTAAAAAATTGCTCTAACTGAACCTCCCTGGCTTTGTTAGCTTTTAGCTATTGGTACTTTTTCCTTATTGAATTAGTTGCCTTTAATATATCACTGAGTAACTGCTTTTCTTGGATTATGCTTTGAATTGTTTATTGGAGCAACAGCTGCAGCATTTCAAGAAGTTGCGAAAGGTGTCAAGAATAGTTTGAAATATTCTTTCATTAAGCTCTAATTTGATTTCGAAATGATTTTCGCAGTACTTAAATTGATTTCTTTCTTTTTCAAACTGTTGGGAACTGTCTTCACTGTTGCTGGGCTCAAACCGTATTGACCTGTTATCAAACTGAATTGAACAGCTATCGGTTTTAATTAAACTGATCCTTTGAACTCGAACTAAATTGCTTTGAACTGGTGATGGTATCCCTTGAACTGTTAAACAAGTCTTGAAAACTGTTGCCATTGAACTGCTTCTAACTGTTAATCTGGTTCTGTAAATTTATGTTTAGTGCTCTTAACAAATCTTATCAATTTATAAACTGGTTGCACAGTGTGAGCTTGTTCTTTATAGTATTATGAATGTATCGAATCCCTTTCGATACCGACCCTTATTTATAGGGCTGTCTTCTTCAATTACACGGAATCCATATTTATCATACCAACATTGACAGGAGAAGCAGCGATGGAACCATCTCACCGTTAAACTGGAAGATGGTAGAAATCGCTTTTTTTCGGGTGTACAGAACCATTCTAGAGGCAAATCCAGGCCCTCCGTCAAGTTGTCTGGTTGGTACCACGGTCATGTCAAGCTGATAGCCTGCACGGATCAACGTTCAACGGATCTATACAAGCAGGTTATCGATAGATTGGGAGAAGTCTGGCCCGGAGCAAAGCTTGATGCTGTCTCCAGGCAAGACATCCCGAATTGGCCTAGGTCCAGGGCATGGATACCAGCGGAGCCATCCACACCAGAAGAAATTGTTGAGCTGATTAAAATAAGCAGTGCTGACATTGCGATGGATAACTGGAAGGTAGCTAAGGTAAGCGACCCTAGCAATGGACAGCGAGAGGTTCTTATAATCCTCAATGAAGAGTCGCTAGCTCCTTTGAAGTCTAAGGGTGGGATGATAAGCTACGGTTTCTTGGCTATCGCCTTGCAAGTATACCGCAAGAATCGCACTGGGAAAGCAGTAGGACAACCGAACAAAAAGAGTGTAAGCGAGGTGAATGGAGTAGCTGCAGTCGCGGACCTCTCCGAATCAGATATTCCATCCGATGACGGAAGAAGCACCACCTCCATAGCGGAGTTGGCTAAGGACTTTCTCCAATTCCTCGACTTGGTTGAGAAGGAGAGGATGTCCTCATCTGACAAGGAGGCGAACAAAACCTTGTGTCGTGATGATACAGTTTCTCCAAATAAACCTCCATCACTCTAAGGTGGCATCTGCTGCACTGCTCCTCCACTGCCCGAAAAAAGAGAGGAGAAAATACTGGCCCAGGAACCTTGGGTTGTAGGATCCCTCAATACAATAGCTAAACCGAGAGTGTGCATAATCATAACAGAAGGCTTGAAGTTTTTAACCAGTGTGGAAAGGCAGCCCAAACCCATTTGTGATGTCTCCTGCTATACGGCACATGATGTTCTGGCACCTCCTACTAGCCTGCAGAGGATCATAAGGGAAGCCATTGCAAGAGGCATCCCTTTAATAATCGGAGCGGATGCCAATGCCCACCATCGCATGTGGGGTAGCACCGACACGATTAGACGGGGTGAGTCACTATTTGAATTCATCTTATTACATGACTTAGCCCTAGCTAACAAAGGTGAGGATCCTACCTTCATTACGGCAAGCCGTAGGGAAGTTTTGGATATCACTCTAACGAACGAGCACTTGTATCACGCTATCGAAGGATGGCATGTATCACAAGAGTGCTCGTTCTCCGATCATTTATATATAATGTTCGATGTGGCTTTTGCCCCTTCCGAAAAATCCAACCTTCACCAACAAAAGGAGGATGGATTGGGTCAAATACCAATCATTATTCGAGTCTGCACTAGAAGGTGGACCTCCAAAGAGTGAAGACATAGGCGGTCTGGAGGAAGCCGTTGGGACCCTTACATCGGCCTTCAATGAAGCAGTAAGATCTGCATGTAGTCCATCGAAGCCTAGGGAGAAGTATAAGCCCTCCTGCTGGAACAGTGACATTGCGGAGCTGCGGAAGGAATGTAGGAATTCCTTCAATCGGACTAAAGAATCCAGTGACTGGTCTTCCTATAACCCCAAGGATATGATTGACAAAACAGATTCACATACGCTTCCGGACTGTCTGTGAACCAATGTGCCTGTAAATGACAGGCTCCTACGCTAGGCAATCAGCTCATTTGAAGTTTTTAAATCTCCTGGCATGGAAAATATCTCACCTGTTGAGATCCAGCAGGGAATCAAAACGACACTGCCTTGGCTTCATGCCATTTTCAATGCATACCTACGGATGTCTTACATTCCACAGTGGTGGAAATTAGCTAAAGAAGTCTTCATACCTAAAGCGGGCAATACATCCCACTTCTCACTTAATGACTATAGACCTATCAGTCGCACCTCTGCTGAAAACTTTGCAACGGCTGATAGAGATTCATTTGAAGGCTAATCTGAAACCATTCTGTAACGTGCAGCACGCATACGAAAAAGGAGATCGATTGAAACAGCTCTTAACTCGCTCACCAGTCACATTGAAAAATCGCTAAGCGGCAAAGAATATACGCAAGCAGCTTTTCTAGACATCGAAAGGGTTTTTAATAATGTCAGCCATATGGCTATTGGGAAAACAATGTCGATGGCAACCTAATAGGGTTCATCGGACAACTGCTAAGCAGAAAGAAAATAAACTCCACACTAGGAAACATCACCTTAAGAAAGAGGACTTGCAGAGGTGCTTTCACCCCCTCGTTGGAACTTCGTAGTGAACAAACTCCTGTCAAAAAGAGAAGCAAGTGGTGGTAGAGTCGTAGCCTATGCCGACGCAATAGCAGTATCGGGCAAATTCGTTTACACCCTATCTGAAACGCTAAACTTTTCCCTGAGTATTCTGACCCTGTGGGGCACAGAGTGCGGTCTAAAGATTTTTCTGCAGAAAACGAAATTTGTGCTCTTTACGAGAAGGTATGGAATTTCACGATTTGTCCAACCAAACTCGATGAGATAAGCTTCATACCGTCTCACCAAGTTAAATATTTAGGTCTAATTCTGGACTCCAAGCTCGCGTGAAATGCGAACATAGAAGAAAGACCGCGCAAAGCGACATGCGCAATCTACTGCCGCAAAAGAGCCATTGGAAAAAGGTCGGATTTCAAACCCAAAATTGTATCCTGGCTCTATATGGCGAAAGTGGAACCAATCCTTCTGTATGGCGCAATTATTTGGTGGCCAGCTATGGAAAAGTCATCAAATGTAAACCTGCTAAACAAGGTCAGAAGAATTGCAGCTAATGCAATAACAGGGGCTCTACGCACCACCTCGATACAAGCATTGCTCATGCTATTAATTTGGCACTCGACTGAGCTACTCACAGGCAGGCCAAGTGTTGTGCGGTTCGGTTGAATGCTCTATATCTATGGCATGACGAGTACAATGGGCATTCTTACCAAACTCTTGTCTGGTAACCCTTTTGTCTGTTAACCCTGTTGGGTTACCAGAGAGCATGGTTAACAGAAAGCAAGGTTTCCAGAGAGCCCAGTATGGAGACATCACGTTTAGCAAAGGGAAGGGTTAGCAGTCAGCACGGTTAGCAGACAGAACTGTCACCAAACAGAACGGTTAGCATACAGCACGGTTAACAGAGAGACGGGTTAGCAGGCAGCACGAATATCAGACAGTTCCGTAAGCAGACAGTAAGGTTAGCAGG
The DNA here is from genome assembly GCA_963942545.1 of Oxycera nigricornis. Taxonomy (NCBI): domain Eukaryota; kingdom Metazoa; phylum Arthropoda; class Insecta; order Diptera; family Stratiomyidae; genus Oxycera; species Oxycera nigricornis. Next base: position 77,443 of record CAWWDL010000186.1, on the reverse strand, counting down.
TGTCACGGTTACCAGACAGAAGGGTTAGCAGAGAGAAGTGTTACCTGATAGCACGGTTATCAGACAGCAGGCTTAGCAGATAGCATGGTTAGCAGACAGCGCGGTTAGCAAACAGCAGGTTAAGTATATAGCATGGCTAGCACACAACAGGGTTACCAGAGAGCAGAGTTACCAGACAGCAAGGTTAGCAGACAGCACGGTTAGCAAAATACAAAGTTAATACAGAGTACGGCTAGCAACCAGCAGGGCTAGCAGACAGCACAGTAAGCAGACAGCAGGGTTAACAGACAACAGGGTTAGCAGAAAGCAGGGCTACTAAAGAGCAGGGTTACCATAGAGCAGAATTACTAGACAGCAGGGTTAGTAGACAACATGGTTACCAGAGAGCATGGTTAGGAGACAGAACGGTTAGCCGACAGTACGGTTACCAGACATCACGGTTAGCAAACATTAGGATCAGAAGAAAGGAGAATTACCCGACAGCATGGTAAGCAGACAGTGTGTTAGTAGACAGCAGGTACAGCAGATAGCACGGTTAGCAGACAGCAGGGCTACCAGAAAGCAGAATAACCAGACAGTGAGGTTAGCAGACAGAACGGTTACCAGAGAGCACGAATACCGGACAGCACGGTCACCAGTGAGCACGATTAGCAGAGAGCGTGGCCACCATACAGTACTTTTTTGTAGTCAGCACAGTTTGCAGACAGCATGGTGAGTGGAAAGCAGGGTGACCAGACAGCAGACAGCACGGTTATCAGAAAACACGGATAGCAGGCAGCAGGGTTACCAGAGAGCACGGTTTTCAAGAAGCAGGATTGTCAGAGGGCACAATTTGCAGACAGAAATGTAAGCAGACAGTACGAATAACAAAAAACACGGTTATCAAAGAGCACGGTTAGCGGTCAGTACGGTGAGCAGACAGTACAGTAGGCAAACAGCAGGGTTAGAAACCAGGGTTTTCAGAGAGTACGGTTTGCGGGTAGCACGGTTAGCAAACAGCACGGTTAGCAGACAGCAGGGTTAACAGACAACAGCGTTACCAGAGAACAGGGTTACCAGAGAGCAGGTATACCAAAAAACACGGTTAGCAGAGAGCATGGTTAGCACACAGCTAGGTTAGCAGACAGCACGCTTAACAGACCGCATGGTTAGCAGACCACACGGTTACCAGAGAGCTCGGTTGGCGGATAGCATGGTTACCAGACAGCACGGTAAGCAGACAGCAGGGTTAGTAGACAGAACATTTAGCAGACAAAACGGCTGGCGGACGGAACGGTTAGTAGTGAGCAGGGTTGCCAGGTAGCATGGTTAGTAGATAGCACCGTAAGCAGACAGAACAGTTGGCACACAGCGCGGTTAACACAGAGCGGACATCTGGGTTGGAAGAGAGGAGAATTACCCGACAGCATGGTTAGCAAACAATGTGTTAGCACACGGCAGTGTTAGCAGACAGCACGCTTAGCAGACAATATGTTTTTCAGAGAGCACTGTCAGCAGCCAGCACGGTTAGCAGACAGCATGACTACCCACTAGCACGGTGAGCAGAAAGCATGATTGGCAGGCAGCAGGTTTGACGGACAACAGCGCTACCAGAAAAAGAGAGCAGGGTAACCAAAAAGTATGGTTAGCATACTGCACGGTTAGCAGATACTAGGGTTAACAGACAGCAGAGTTAACAGGTAGCAGGGTTACCAGACAGAAAGATGCTAAGAAGAAAGACAAAAAAAATTGAAAAATTTATGTCGTTTTGATCTTTTACATATCTGATTCTGCGTTAGTCTGCATTGATCTTTTTCAACCGCAAATTATGATCAATAATCAATATTTGTAGAGGGTAAATTTTCGATTCTTTCGGGATGGCTGAACGGCGGAACTTTTTTTATTGTATTTTATCCATCTGAAAATATGGAACCTTTAGCGGTACTATTTTGAAGATCGAGTTTTGGCAACATAATTTCTGTTATTCCATTTTTCCAACCATCATCTAGCTTTCAAGAGCTCGGCAATATGTTCTTAAAAGATGATAAAGTGTTTTCCGGGTAGGTACCCAATGAACTGTTACTTAAAATACACACGTAGAGCTTATCTTATATTATGTTTACAGGCATTTTTAAATCCCAATTCAAGTTTGGCACGCTGAAACTACGCTCGTTTCTTAACCTTAGCCATTCACTTTGTCGTGTGGGCATTCTTATGGGAAAGTCAGCCCCATATAGAAAAGGGTTTAGACGTGAGGATCTTAATATAGATTCTTTCTCAGATATTTTAGCAACTTCATGCTGAAACTTGAAATCTGACAGCACCTTTACCGTCTGCTCCATCCAAGTCATTAAAGACATCTTCCAGTTCATTAATAGTCATATCTGTTGGAACTGTATACTGGGTAATCCCATCATCAGCGGCTATTATCCTATAGTCCATGCCAGACTCGTCATATGAATCGGCTATACTTTTTCTTATTTCAAAAGCTGATTTAAGACTTTTCGGCACTCCACTTGCTGATAAATGCCGTTGTAAAGCATGAGGTAATTCTTGCTTAATTGGTGTCGTTTCATTTACTGATTCAAATATCTCTTCCACTCGTACAGGAGAATTTTGCGTGGTTTTCCCATTTTAAAGTACAATTTTCCTCTGAATGGTGTTATCGCGCAAATTTTTATATTTTTCGCATGACCTTTCAAAGAAAAATTTTCAGCTTTCATTTCCATAACTGCATATTTCTCAATTAAAAACTTATCACACCTGAAAGTACACTTCCTAGTAATAGAGGTAAAAGTCTGCCTTGTTGAACTAATACTTTACACTATTACGGAACAGATTTTTTTTTATAAGCAAGTTTTCGCATGCTCTTTTCAGGTTCTTGAAGCATACTTGATACTTGCATTTTAGCGAAATATCTCGGCAATTAATTTTTTTATGGAAAACATTCTGAATCATCAGAATGACAGAAAGATTGCGATGATGCATTTTTTTTGCAAAAAACTCACATACCTGTCTTGGAAATGTATACATGATTACATTTCTAGGATTGACCACCCTCATCGAATGGATGGTCATGTTTTAGAGACAAAAATCATTCATGGGATTATTTTTGATTTCACAAAATAGCTCGTAACATTTTCCCAGGTATATTGGAATATTTTCTAGCTGAAATGTATTTAAACTAAACATTTTAATTAATAATATCATTTCATTGACGAAGTTTAAGATGCTATACTTGAAATACATTTTTTAATTTAATTTTTGGCTGTCGTGGACAGTTTTTTCTACGAGCATAGCTTACATAAACAAAGTCGCATCGACTTCGTTAAGGTGGCAATCAAAGCGCCTTTGCAATCTTGTCCTTTTGAAGGTAATTTCTATCATGTGCTATATCTCGCCAACCAATCATACGATTTGCATTGAAAAGGTGTCAATCAACGCGTATTGACAATTGTGTGATCAAATTTTTAAAAAAAATCGATGGAGCCGTTTTCTAATTTATTAAATCAAAGTGCAAAACATTAGGTTTTTTACATAAACAATAAATTTTTAACCTGATTTGCAAAACACTGTAATCGATGTTTATAACGTTTATACACTCCAAACATTTTCTTGTTATAAAAGCGAAACTTTTTCTCATTATTACTAAAAATTTAAATAAAAAATAAAAAATATTAAAAATCATGACTTTCAATATCATTTATGTCATTCACAATATGTATCTATAATATTTGCATCATTAAGGTGTCAATCGACGTGTATTAACATTTCTGTGATGTTGTTAACTTTATGGAAAAAATCGTATGAGCCGTTTTTTTAATTTAATAAAAGAAAATGGTAAAAATTTGTGTTTCTTTCATAAAAATAATTTTTTTACCTGATTTCCACAAGACAGTAATAAATGCTTATAAAATTTATAAATTTCTATCAGTCTTTGAAAATAAACCAGTGAAACTGTTTTGCATGATTATAAAAAAAGCTAAATTAAAAATAAAAATTCATTCAAAGTTACCATGTAAAAAGGGTTCCCACGAATCATATTACTTTATATCTTTCATTCTAGTAGATCTTGAATGGTTTTCACAATGTTCTAATTTTTTTAAAAAAACTGCTTAAAATTTGAAAAACCAAAAAAATCAATCAAAATTTGCATTTTGTGGTAATCAACGTGTTGTAGTCAATACTTTGGGTGATCAAATGCTTTAAACAGCTTTCATCAAATGAAAAATTGCAGTTTTTAATGGTTTCGTTCTTTAGGGTTCGTAAGATTTCAATTACTTCCTCCATCATCATTTTTAATGCATTTTACTTTTTACATGAAATTAAACCGATTATTGACTGCATATTCAATGTTTTTCAAGACCAACTGAAAATTAGAAATATTTATTAGTCTCATTGATGTAAAATCGCGAAAAATACAAATTCAGTGATTCTGCCGAAGTGATGGCAATTTTTATTCAAAATGGCCACCATACAAAATCTCTTCAGTGGGCGTAATAACAAAAACTGCATTCATTTTTGCTAGCGCTCTTTTGTCCTTCAAGCATCGATATGAAAATAACAAATAACGTAGAAAAGACTTTGCAGTCTGTCCTCCCTCCGATTGCTCCGCGTGAATGTTCAATCAATCCACCAAAACTCTACGTAAACGCTACCATAGATGATACGATAAATATAAACTTGTTCCAATTACTGCTTTCAGTACCTCTCATTATTATTATTTAAAGTAGTCTTAGTTTCATAATTATTATTGTTTGCAGTATTTTTAATATTTACGTGTGGATCTCAAGGGTCAAACATCGCGGCTTAGTTTAAAGAATTTTTATCGCAATTATTTTTGCGCCAAGTCACATTATATTTTTCACGAATTTTTATATATTTTTCTATGTAGCTATTATATTATAATATTATAAAAGTATATTATATTATTATAAAAGTTTTATCCAAATGTTTTTATTCATCTAACAGAATTTTTCTTCAATTCTCTTCAATAAATTATGCACAAATTTTCCGAAGCACTATTAAAGTTTTCGATAGAACATGTGAAAATATAATTTTGAGTTTTTGTAAAAAAAATTACTCCTTTTTTTGGTTATTTTCCTATAGAAGAATTTCGTTTAGAATTTAAATTTTTATACTATTTGAACCTTTAACGTTTTTTTGTTGTACCGCCTTTAAAACTTCAAGTTTTAAGTCACTAAGAAAGGTAGTATTTATTCATGAAAATGCTGGACTAAATGATCGAGGTAAAATATTTTTTCGTGGAAATATGAACCAATTTTCTAGTCAGTACCAGTATTATAAAAGTTTTATTCAAATGTTTTTATTCATCTCACAAGATTTTTCTTCAATTCCCTTCAATAAATTATGCACAAAGTTTTTGAAGCATGATTAAAGTTTTCGATAGAACATGTGGAAATATAATTTTGAATGTTTATAAAAAAAATTTACTCATTTTTTTGGTTATTTTCCTAAAGAAGAATTTCGTTTAGAATTTAAATTTTTATGCTATTTGAACCTTTAGCGTTTTTTGTTGTACCGCCTTTAAAACTTCAAGTTTAAAGTCACCAAGAAAGGTAGTATTTATTCATGAAAATGCTGGACTAAACGATCGTTTAAATATTTGCTCGTGGAAACATGAACCAATTTTCTAGTCAGTACCATTTTCAATTCGTTCCTAATTTTAAGAAATTTTAATTAACGATGATTCCATAACAATGCAGATATTACAGTTTTAATGGAGGTTTTTCTCCTTTATTGATTTTATTTTCATTTCATCATTCCAGAAATTTTCACCAAGAGCTCTTTAACATATTTTTTCTTTAACATTGCCGGTTTAAGCAATATTCATAAATGTTTTGAGATAGAATTCAAATTAGTTTCACTCTTGATATGTTTTATTCATTTATTAGCCTTAGCAAACAAAAACCGCACTATCAACCTAATATCATGCCGAACAGTTACCAGTGATCAATTATTTTTCTCTTTCATTTATTTTGCTTAGTCACACAAGTATCAAGCGAATCAATATATTTATTCACACATTTATTTCCGTTCACCATCTGAAAAATAATAAAAACACGGAAAATTACGTGTCTCAATCAAATATTAGCCAAATCAGCAATTTCCATTAGCGTAGCTACATCAAATTACTGTCATTAGCATCCGACACCTTGATCTTGCTGACCTCTTTTCTATTCCCTTTTGAACTAATTCGCACGCTTGATACTCAAAACTTGATCGCTCCATGATCTTACATGTGCACAGGCATACGGTGAGTATACGCTGTAAGCGTACAAATTCAAATTAGCGCGCATTCAACCAATCAATGAAAACAAGCAAACCACGTGCTAGCCAGGTAAACAAAGTTCGCTTACCCACTCTAACACTGCAAGTCAGATCATGCTCCTGCCTTGTTCCACCATTGCAGATAGCTCACGACGGTCCAAAGATACCTTGAAAATGCACGAGCCAAATCTTAATCAACATTTATATGACTAAGCAAGATGCACACAGGTTCAGTTTCCGAGCTTGGAGAAGATTGTGCAAATGTCCATTGTTTTCTCATAAATCGATACCCAAACACAGAGGAGCGACTAGTAACACATAATGCGCGTAAAATGCATCCGAAATTCCGCCAAGTGCGACAGTACCAGAAGATCTCGCTACCATGCTCCGATACCACGAGAATCGCACAAAAGTCGGACCCTCAAGTGAGATAAGCGTATAAGCATAGAAATTCACATGCAAGATATAAGACATTCACACTAATTGGAACAAAACTCTTTTTTTGGAATGTTCGTACTTTGTATCATGTTTATACAGTGGAACCACGCCTCCTTTTTGTCCATACTTCCGTATTTCTGTTCGTTTACGCAAACCTGTATAAGAAGATGGGAAAGTGTAGTCCATACTACTTACTAGGAGAGGACCAGGTTATGGAATCACAGATTTGGAGGAAATCTGGCACATAAGTAGAAGACGTTAAGGATATTCGATCCTTAAAATATTAGAGCGCAACACTCGTCCTTTTTTGAAAAAACGTCCTTAAAGTTTTTTGCGTTGCTATTGTATTATTAAGTTTTCACAACTGACAGGAGCTGAGCAGTCTAGGTAGAGTGAGTTCGATTCATGGTCGGGGTATTGATTTTCGTTTTGAATTATTGTCGTCGTCGTCGGCGTCGTGTGTTCGATTACCGGGGTGAGTATTGTTTTTTTGAATAATTGTGAATGTAATTTTTTTATGGTGAATCAGCAATGTTCACTTACAAATACATTTATTTTTCCAAAACAGCAAACTGTTCGTTCATTTAGATATGTAAATTATACTGAAAACTCATTGTTGAACGGTTGCGGTGCAATCAAACAACGGTTGTAATCGAGCAATATCATAGTTGGCGGTAGGATCATCCCTTGTTCCTAGAATCAATCCTGCGCCTTCTTCGTGTTTCAAAACCAACTCGGCAAAAGCCAATAAACCACGGTGACGCCCATTGTATCGAGTCATAAATGTTATGGTGGTCATTTATTCAACATCATAGCATTCATGGCCACGTTGGGCGCCACCTTGGTTTATTGGCTTTTGCCGAGTTGGCTATGAGACAGGTTTGCAGGCAGTCGGGTTTGCAGGCAGCCGGGTTAGCAGGCAGCCGGGTTTCCAGGCAGCTGGGTTTGCAGGCAGCCGGGTTTGCAGGCAGCCGGGTATGCAAGCAGCCGCGTTTTCAGGAAGCCAGGTTTGCAGCCAGTCGGGTTTGCAGGCAGCTGGGTTAACAGGCAGCCAGGTTTGCAGGCAGACAGGCAGCCGGGTTTACAGGTTGCCGGGTTTACAGGCACTGGGTTTGCAGCCAGCCGGATTTGCTGGCAGGGGTTTACAGGCAGCCGGGTTTACAGGCAGCTGGGTTTGCAGTCAGCCGGGTTTTCAGACTCCCGGGTTTGCAGACTGCTGGGTTTGCAGGCAGTCGAGTTTGCAGACTGCTGGGTTTACAGGCAGCTGGGTTTGCAGCCAGCCGGGTCTGCAGCCAGCCGGGTTTAATGGCAGGGGTTTACAGGCAGCCGGGTTTTAAGGCAGCTGGGTTTGCGAGCAGCCGCGTTTGCAGGCAGGCGGGTTTGCAGGCAGCCGGGTATGCAGGCAGCCGGGTATGCAGGCAGCCGGAATTAACGGGCAGCCGAGCCTGCAGGCAGCAGGGTTTACAGGCAGCCGGGTTTGGTTGCAGGGGTATACAGGAAGCCGGGTTTACAGGCAGACAGGTTTGCAGCCAGTCGGGTTTGCAGGCAGCTGGGTTTGCAGGCAGCCAGATTTGCAGGCAGACAGGCAGCCGGGTTTACAGGTTGCCGGGTTTACAGGCAGCCGGGTTTGAAGCCAGCCGGATTTGCTGGCAGGGGTTTACAGGCAGCTGGGTTAGCAGGCAGCCGGGTTTACAGGCAGCTGGGTTCGCAGGCAGCCGGGTTTGCAGACTTCCGGGTTTGCAGACTGCTGGGTTTGCAGTCAGCTGGGTTTGCAGGCAGCCGGGTTTACAAACTGATGGGTTTGCAGGCAATTGGGTTTGCAGGAAGCAGGGTTTGTAAGCAGACAGGCAGCCGGGTTTGCAGCCAGCCGGGTTTGCTAGCAGGGGTTTACAGGAAACCCGGTTTAAAGGCAGCCAGGTTTGCAGCCAGTCGGGTTTGCAGGCAGCTGGGTTTGCAGCCAGCCAGGTTTGCAGGCAGACTGGCAGCCGGGTTTACAGGTTGCCGGGTTTACAGGCAGCCGGGTTTGCAGCCAGCTTGATTTGCTGGCAGGGGTTTACAGGCAGCTGGGTTAGCAGGCAGCCGGGTTTACAGGCAGCTGGGTTTGCAGGCAGCCGGGTTTGCAGACTCCCGGGTTGGCAGACTGCTGGGTTTGCAGGCAGCCGAGTTTGCAGACTGCTGGGTTTGCAGGCAGCTGGGTTTGCAGCCAGCCGGGTTTAATGGCAGGGGTTTACAGGCAGCCGGGTTTTCAGGCAGCTGGGTTTGCAGGCAGCCGGGTGTGCAGGCAGCCGGGTTTGCAGCCAGCCGGGTTTACAGGCAGCCGGGTTTTCTGGCAGCTGGGTTTGCAGGCAGCCGGGTTTGCAGGAAGGCGGGTTTGCAGGAAGGCGGGTTTGCAGGCAGCCGGGTTTGCAATGAGCTGGGTTTGCAGGGAGCCGGGTTTGCAGGCAGCTGGGTTAACAGGCAGCCAGGTTTGCAGGCAGACAGGCAGCCGGGTTTACAGGTTGCCGGGTTTACAGGCACTGGGTTTGCAGCCAGCCGGATTTGCTGGCAGGGGTTTACAGGCAGCCGGGTTTACAGGCAGCTGGGTTTGCAGTCAGCCGGGTTTTCAGACTCCCGGGTTTGCAGACTGCTGGGTTTGCAGGCAGTCGAGTTTGCAGACTGCTGGGTTTACAGGCAGCTGGGTTTGCAGCCAGCCGGGTCTGCAGCCAGCCGGGTTTAATGGCAGGGGTTTACAGGCAGCCGGGTTTTAAGGCAGCTGGGTTTGCGAGCAGCCGCGTTTGCAGGCAGGCGGGTTTGCAGGCAGCCGGGTATGCAGGCAGCCGGGTATGCAGGCAGCCGGAATTAACGGGCAGCCGGGCCTGCAGGCAGCAGGGTTTACAGGCAGCCGGGTTTGGTTGCAGGGGTATACAGGAAGCCGGGTTTACAGGCAGACAGGTTTGCAGCCAGTCGGGTTTGCAGGCAGCTGGGTTTGCAGGCAGCCAGATTTGCAGGCAGACAGGCAGCCGGGTTTACAGGTTGCCGGGTTTACAGGCAGCCGGGTTTGAAGCCAGCCGGATTTGCTGGCAGGGGTTTACAGGCAGCTGGGTTAGCAGGCAGCCGGGTTTACAGGCAGCTGGGTTCGCAGGCAGCCGGGTTTGCAGACTTCCGGGTTTGCAGACTGCTGGGTTTGCAGTCAGCTGGGTTTGCAGGCAGCCGGGTTTACAGACTGATGGGTTTGCAGGCAATTGGGTTTGCAGGAAGCAGGGTTTGTAAGCAGACAGGCAGCCGGGTTTGCAGCCAGCCGGGTTTGCTAGCAGGGGTTTACAGGAAACCCGGTTTAAAGGCAGCCAGGTTTGCAGCCAGTCGGGTTTGCAGGCAGCTGGGTTTGCAGCCAGCCAGGTTTGCAGGCAGACTGGCAGCCGGGTTTACAGGTTGCCGGGTTTACAGGCAGCCGGGTTTGCAGCCAGCTTGATTTGCTGGCAGGGGTTTACAGGCAGCTGGGTTAGCAGGCAGCCGGGTTTACAGGCAGCTGGGTTTGCAGGCAGCCGGGTTTGCAGACTCCCGGGTTGGCAGACTGCTGGGTTTGCAGGCAGCCGAGTTTGCAGACTGCTGGGTTTGCAGGCAGCTGGGTTTGCAGCCAGCCGGGTTTAATGGCAGGGGTTTACAGGCAGCCGGGTTTTCAGGCAGCTGGGTTTGCAGGCAGCCGGGTGTGCAGGCAGCCGGGTTTGCAGCCAGCCGGGTTTACAGGCAGCCGGGTTTTCTGGCAGCTGGGTTTGCAGGCAGCCGGGTTTGCAGGAAGGCGGGTTTGCAGGAAGGCGGGTTTGCAGGCAGCCGGGTTTGCAATGAGCTGGGTTTGCAGGGAGCCGGGTTTGCGGGCAGCCGGGTTTACAGGCAGCTTGGTTTGCAGGCAGTCGGGTTTGCAGGAAGCTGGGTTTGCAGGCAGCCGAGTTTTCAGACAGCCGCGTTTGCAGGCAGCCAAGTTTGCAGGCAGCCGGGTGTGCAGGCAGTCGGGTTTGCAGCCAGCCGGGTTTACAGGCAGCCGGGTTTTCTGGCAGCTGGGTTAGCAGGAAGCCGGGTTCGCAGGAAGGCGGGTTTGCAGGCAGCCGGGTTTGCAATGAGCTGGGTTTGCAGGCAGCCGGGTTTACAGACTGATGGGTTTTCAGGCAGCTGGGTTTGCAGGCAGCCGGGGTTGCAAGCAGCCGCGTTTGCAGGCAGGCGGGTTTGAAGGCAGCCGGGTTTTGTAGGCAGCCGCGTATGAAGGTAGTCAGGTTTGCAGGCAGCCGGGATGACAGGCAGCTGGATTTTTCTGGCAGCTGGGTTTGAAGGCAGCCGGGTTTGCAGGCAGCTGAGTTTGCAGGCAGACAGGCAGTCGGGTTTTCAGGCAGCCGCGCTTGCTGGCAGGGGTTTACAGGCAGCCGGGTTAGCAGGCAGGCGGGTTTTCAGGTAGCTGGGTTGGCAGGCAGCCGGGTTTGCATGAAGGTGGGTTTGCAGGCTGCCGGGTATTCAGGCAGCCGTATTTGCAGGCAGTCGGGTTTACAGGCAGCCGGATTTGCAGGCAGTCGGGTTTGCAGGCAGCCGGGTTTGCAGGCAGACAGACAGCTGGGATCGCGGACTGCTGGGTTTGCAGGCAGCTGGGTTTGCAGGCAGCCGGGTTTGCACACTGCAGGGTTTGCAGACTGCTGGGTTTGCAGGCAGTTGGGTTTGCAGACAGCCGAATTTGCAGGCAACCAGGTTTGTAGGCAGCCGGATTTGCAGGCAGCCGGGTTTACAGGCAGCCGGGTTTGCAGGCAGCTGAGTTTTCAGGCAGCTTGGTTTGCAGGCAGTCGGATTTGCAGGCAGCCGGGTTTGCAGGCAGCCGGGTTTGCAGGATGCCGGGTTTACAGGCAGCTTGGTTTACAGGCAGTTTAGTTTGCAGGAAGCCGGGTTTGCAAACAGCCGCGTTTGCAGGCAGCTGAGTTTGCAGGCAACTGGGTTTGCAGGCAGCAGGGTTTGCAGGCCGACAGGCAGCCGGGTTTGCTATCAAGGGTTTACAGGCAGCCGGGTTAGCAGGCAGCCGGGTTTTCAGGCAGCTGGGTTGGCAGGCAGCCGGGTTTGCATGAAGGTGGGTTTGCAGGTTGCCGGGTATTCAGGCAGCCGTATTTGCAGGCAGTCGGGTTTACAGGCAGCCGGATTTGCAGGCAGTCGGGTTTGCAGGCAGCCGGGTTGGCAGGCAGACAGACAGCTGGGAAAGCGGACTGCTGGGTTTGCAAGCAGCCGCGTTTGCAGGCAGGCGGGTTTGAAGGCAGCCGGGTTTGCAGGCAGCCGGGTATGAAGGTAGTCAGGTTTGCAGGCAGCCGGGATGACAGGCAGCTGGATTTTTCTGGCAGCTGGGTTTGAAGGCAGCCGGGTTTGCAGGCAGCTGAGTTTGCAGGCAGACAGGCAGTCGGGTTCTCAGGCAGCCGCGTTTGCTGGCAGGGGTTTACAGGCAGCCGGGTTAGCAGCCAGGCGGGTTTTCAGGTAGCTGGGTTGGCAGGCAGCCGGGTTTGCATGAAGGTGGGTTTGCAGGCTACCGGGTATTCAGGCAGCCGTATTTGCAGGCAGTCGGGTTTACAGGCAGCCGGATTTGCAGGCAGTCGGGTTTGCAGGCAGCCGGGTTGGCAGGCAGACAGACAGCTGGGAAAGCGGACTGCTGGGTTTGCAGGCAGCTGGGTTTGCAGGCAGCCGGGTTTACAGGCAGCCGGGTTTGCAGGCAGCTGGGTTTTCAGGCAGCTTGGTTTGCAGGCAGTCGGATTTGCAGGCAGCCGGGTTTGCAGGCAGCCGGGTTTGCAGGCAGCCGGGTTTGTAGGATGCCGGGTTTACAGGCAGCTTGGTTTACAGGCAGTTGGGTTTGCAGGAAGCCGGGTTTCCAGGCAGCCGGGTTTCCAAACAGCCGCGTTTGCAGGCAGCTGAGTTTGCAGGCAACTGGGTTTGCAGGCGGCAGGTATTGCAGGCAAACAGGCAGCCGGGTTTGGAGTCATCCGGGTTTGCTGTCAGGGGTTTACAGGCAGCCGGGTTAGCAGGCAGCCGGGTTTTCAGGCAGTTGGGTTCGCAGGCAGCCGGGTTTGCATGAAGGTGGGTTTGCAGGCAGCCGGGTTTGCAGGCAGCCGGGTATGCAGGCAGCCGCGTTTACAGGCAGCCAGGTTTACAGGCAGTCAGGTTTGCAGGCAGTCGGGTTTGCAGGCAGCCGGATTTTCAGGCAGCCGGCTTTTCAGGCAGCCAGGTTTGCAGGCAGTCGGGTTTGCAGGCAGCCGGGTTTGCAGGCAGCTGGGTTTACAGGCATCTTGGTTTGCAGGCAGCCGGGTTTGCAGGTAGCCGGGTTTGCAGACAGCCGCGTTTGCAGGCAGCTGGGTTTGCAGGCAACTGGGTTTGCAGGCAGCAGGGTTTGCAGGCAGACAGGCAGCCGGGTTTGCAGTCAGCCGGGTTTGCTGGAAGGGGTTTACAGGAAGCTGGGTTAGCAGGTAGCCGGGTTTTCGGGCAGTTGGGTTTGCAAGCAGCCGGGTTGGCAGACAGCCGCGTTTGCAGGCAGCCAAGTTTACAGGCAGCCGGTAATGCAGGCAGCCGGGTTTGCAGCCAGCCGGGTTTTCAGGCAGCTGGGTTTTCTGGCAGCTGGGTGTGCAGGCAGCCGGGTTTGCAGGAAGGCCGGTTTGCAGCTAGCCGGGTTTGCAATGAGCTGGGTTTGCAGGCAGCAGGGTTTGCTGGCAGCCGGGCAGCCGGGTTTGCAGCCAGCCGGGTTTGCTGCCAGGGGTTTACAGGCAGCCGGGTTAGCAGGCAGCCGGGTTTGCAGGCAGCCGGGTATGCAGGCAGCCGGGTTTTCAGGCAGCTGGGGTTGCAGGCAGCCGCTATTACAGGCAGCTGGGTTTTCTGGCAGCTGGATTTGCAGGCAGCCGGGTTTGCAGGCAAGCGGGTTTGCAATCAGCTGGGTTCGCAGGCAGCCGGGTTTGCATGAAGGTGGGTTTGCAGGCAGCCGGGTTTGCAGGCAGCCGGGTATGCAGGCAGCCGCGTTTACAGGCAGCCAGGTTTACAGGCAGTCAGGTTTGCAGGCAGTCGGGTTTGCAGGCAGCCGGATTTTCAGGCAGCCGGCTTTTCAGGCAGCCAGGTTTGCAGGCAGTCGGGTTTGCAGGCAGCCGGGTTTGCAGGCAGCTGGGTTTACAGGCATCTTGGTTTGCAGGCAGCCGGGTTTGCAGGTAGCCGGGTTTGCAGACAGCCGCGTTTGCAGGCAGCTGGGTTTGCAGGCAACTGGGTTTGCAGGCAGCAGGGTTTGCAGGCAGACAGGCAGCCGGGTTTGCAGTCAGCCGGGTTTGCTGGAAGGGGTTTACAGGAAGCCCGGTTAGCAGGCAGCCGGGTTTTCAGGCAGATGGGTTTGCAGGCAGCCGGGTTCGCAGACAGCCGCGTTTGATGGCAGCCAGGTATGCAGGCAGCCAGGTTTGAAGTCAGCCGGGTGTGCAGGCAGCCGGGTTTGCAGCCAGCCGGGTTTACAGGCAGCTGGGTTTTCTGGCAGCTGGGTTTGTAGGAAGCCGGGTTTGCAGGAAGGCGGGTTCACAGGCAGCCGGGTTCGCAATGAGCTGGGTTTGCAGGCAGCCGGGTTTACAGACTGATGGGTTTGCAGGCAGCTGCGTTTGCAGCCAGACAGGCAGCCGGGTTTGCAGCCAGCCGGGTTTGCTGCCAGGGGTTTACAGGCAGCCGGGTTAGCAGGCAGCCGGGTTTTCAGGCAGCCGGGGTTTCAGGCAGCTGGGTTTGCAGCCAGCCGGGTTTGCAGGCAGCCGCGTTTGCAGGCAGCCGGGTGTATAGGTAGCCGGGTTTGCAGCCAGCTGGGTTTACAGGCAGTCGGGTTTGCAGGCAGCCGGGTTTTCAGGCAGCTGGGTTTGCAGGCAGCCGGTATTACAGACACCTGGGTTTTCTGGCAGCTGGGTTTGCAGGCAGCCGGGTTTGCAGGCAGGTGGGTTCGCAGGCAGCCGGTTTTGCAATCAGCTGGGTTTGCAGGCAGCTGGGTTTGCAGGCAGTTCGGTTTGCATGCTGCCGGGTTAGCAGGCTGCTGTGGTTGCAGGCAGCCGGTATTACAGGCAGCTGGGTTTTCCGGCAGCTGGGTTTGTAGGAAGCGGGGTTTGCAGGCAGGCGGGTTTGCAGGCAGCCGGGTTTGCAATCAGCTGGGTTTGCAGGCAGCTGGGTTTACAGGCAGTTGGGTTTGCATGCAGACGGGTTTGCAGGCAGCCGGGTTAGCAGGCTATTGGGGTTGCAGACTGCTATGGTTGCAGGCAGCCAGGTTCAAAGCCAGCCGGGTTTTCAGGTTGCCGAGTGCGAAGACTGCTGGGTTTCCAGATTGCTGGGTTTGCAGTGAGCTGGGTTTGTCGGCTGCCGGGTTTGCAGGCAGCCGGGTATACATGCAGCCGCGTTTACAGGCAGCCGGATTTGCAGGCAGTCGGGTTTGAAGAGAGCCGGGTTTGCAATCAGCCGGGTATGCAGGCAGCCGCGTTTAATTGCAGCCGGGATTACAGAGTGCTGGGTTCGCAGACTGCTGGGTTCGCAGACTGCTGGGTTCATCGACTGCTGGATTTGCAGGCAGCTGGGTTTGCAGGGAGCCGGGTTTGCAGGCAGCCGGGTTTACAGGCAGCCGGGTTTGCAGCCAGCCGGGTTTGCATGCAGCCGGGTTTGCAGGCAGCCGGAATAGCAGGCAGATGGGGTTGCAGACTGCTATGGTTGCAGCCAGCCGGGTTTGCAGCCAGCCGGGTTCGCAGACTGCTGGCTTTTCTGGCAGCTGGGTTTGCAGGCAGGCGGGTTTGCATGCTGCAGGCTGCTGAGGTTGCAGACTGCTATGGTTGCAGGCAGCCGGGTTCAAAGCCAGCCGGGTTTTCAGGCAGCCGGGTGCGAAGACTGCTCGGTTTCCAGATTGCTGGAATTGCAGGCAGCCGGGTTTGCAGGCTGCTAGGGATGCTGGCAGCCGGGTTTGTAGACTGCTGGGTTTGCAGCCAGCTGGGTTCGCAGGCAGCCGGGTTTGCAGACTGCTGGGTTTGAAGCCAGCCGGGTTCGCAGACTGCTGGGTTTGCAGGCAGCTGGGTTTAATGACTGTTGGGTCGCAGGCAGCCAGGTTCAAAGCAAGCCAGGTTCGCAGCTAGCCGGGTTTGCACGCAGCTTGGTTTACAGACTGCTGCAGTTGCAGGCAATCGGGTTTATAGCCAGCCGGGTTTACAGCTAGCCGGGTTTGCACGCAGCCGGGTTTGCAGGCAGCCGGGATTGGAGGCAGCTGGGTTTGCACGCAGCCGGGTTTGCAGACTACTGGGTTTGCAGGCAGCTGGGTTTGCAGCCAGCCGGGTTTGCTGCCAGGGGTTTACAGGCAACCGGGTAAGCAGGCAGCCGAGTTTGCAGGCAGCTGGGTTTGCAGGCAGCCGGGTTTGCAGACTCCTGTGTTTGCAGAATGCTTGGTTTGCAGATTGCTGGGTTTGCAGGCAGCTGGGTTTGCAGCCAGCCGGGTGTGCTGGCAGGGGTTTACAGGCAGCCGGGTTTTCAGGCAGCTGGGTTTGCAGGCAGCCGGGTTCGCAGACAGCCGCGTTTGCAGGCAGCCAGGTTTGCAGGCAGCCGGGTATGCAGGCAGCCGGAATTAACGGGCAGCCGGGCTTGCAGGCAGCCGGGTTTACAGGCAGCCGGGTTTGGTTGCAGGGGTATACAGGAAGCCGGGTTTACAGGCAGCTAGGTTTGCAGCCAGTCGGGTTTGCAGGCAGCTGGGTTTGCAGGCAGCGAAGTTTGCAGTCAGACAGGCAGAAAGCAGCCGGGTTTACAGGTTGCCGGGTTTACAGGCAGCCGGGTTTGCAGCCAGCCGGATTTGCTGGCAGGGGTTTACAGGCAGCTGGGTTAGCAGGCAGCTGGGATTATAGGAAGCTGGGTTTGCAGGCAGCCGGGTTTGCAGACTCCCGGGTTTGCAGACTGATGGGTTTGCAGTCAGCTGGGTTTGCAGGCAGCCGGGTTTGCAGGGAGGCGGGTTTGCAGGCAGCCGGGTTTGCAATGAGCTGGGTTTGCAGGCAGCCGGGTTTGCAGGCAGCCGGGTTTACAGGCAGCTTGTTTTGCAGGCAGTCGGGTTTGCAGGCAGCCGGGTTTGCAGGCAGCCGAGTTTTCAGACAGCCGCGTTTGCAGGCAGCCAAGTTTGCAGGCAGCCGGGTGTGCAGGCAGCCGGGTTTGCAGCCAGCCGGGTTTACAGGCAGCCGGGTTTTCTGGCAGCTGGGTTTGCAGGCAGCCGGGTTTGCAGGGAGGCGGGTTTGCAGGCAGCCGGGTTTGCAATGAGCTGGGTTTGCAGGCAGCTGGGTTAGCAGGCAGCTGGGTTTATAGGCAGCTGGGTTTGCAGGCAGCCGGGTTTGCAGACTCCCTGGTTTGCAGACTGCTGGGTTTGCAGTCAGCTGGGTTTGCAGGCAGCCGGGTTTACAGACTGATGGGTTTGCAGGCAACTGGGTTTGAAGGAAGCAGGGTTTGTAAGCAGACAGGCAGCCGGGTTTGCAGCCAGCCGGGTTTGCTTGCAGGGGTTTACAGGAAGCCCGGTTTATAGGCAGCCAGGTTTGCAGCCAGTCGAATTTGCAGGCCGCTGGGTTTGCAGGCAGCCAGGTTTGCAGATAGACTGGCAGCCGGGTTTACAGGGTGCCGGGTCTACAGGCAGCCGGGTCTACAGGCAGCCGGGTTTGCAGCCAGCTTGATTTGCTGGCAGGGGTTTACAGGCAGCTGGGTTAGCAGGCAGCCGGTTTTACAGGCAGCTGGGTTTGCAGGCAGCCGGGTTTGCAGACTCCCGCGTTGGCAGACTGATGGGTTTTCAGGCAGCTGGGTTTGCAGGCAGCCGGGTTTGCAAGCAGCCGCGTTTGCAGGCAGGCGGGTTTGAAGGCAGCCGGGTTTGCAGGCAGCCGGGTAGGAAGGAAGTCAGGTTTGCAGGCAGTCGGATTTGCAGGCAGCCAGGTTTTCAGGCAGCTGGGTTTGCTGGCAGCCGGGATGACAGGTAGCTGGGTTTTCTGGCAGCTGGGTTTGAAGGCAGCCGGGTTTGCAGGCAGCTGAGTTTGCAGGCAGACAGGCAGGCGGGTTTTCAGGCAGCTGGGTTGGCAGGCAGCCGGGTTCGCATGAAGGTGGGTTTGCAGGCTGCCGGGTATTCAGGCAGCCGTATTTGCAGGCAGTCGGGTTTACAGGCAGCCGGATTTGCAGACAGTCGGGTTTGCAGGCAGCCGGGTTTGCACACTGCAGGGTTTGCAGACTGCTGGGTTTGCAGGCAGTTGGGTTTGCTGACAGCCGAATTTGCAGGCAGTCAGCTTTGTAGGCAGCCGGGTTTGCAGGCAGCTGGGTTTACAGGCAGCCCGGTTTGCAGGCAGCTGGGTTTTCAGGCAGCTTGGTTTGCAGGCAGTCGGATTTGCAGGCAGCCGGGTTTGCAGGCAGCCGGGTTTGCAGGCAGCCGGGTTTGCAGGATGCCGGGTTTACAGGCAGCTTGGTTTACAGTAGTTTAGTTTGCAGGAAGCCGGGTTTGCAAACAGCCGCGTTTGCAAGCAGCTGAGTTTGCAGGCAACTGAGTTTGCAGGCAGCAAGGTTTGCAGGCAGACAGGCAGCCGGGTTTGCTGTCAGGGGTTTACAGGCAGCCGGGTTAGCAGGCAGCCGGGTTTTCAGGCAGCTGGGTTGGCAGGCAGCCTGGTTTGCATGAAGGTGGGTTTGCAGGCTGCCCGGTATTCAGGCAGCCAAATTTGCAGGCAGTCGGGTTTACAGGCAGCCGGATTTGCAGGCAGTCGGGTTTGCAGGCAGCCGGGTTTGCAGGCAGCCGGGTTTGCAGGCAGACAGACAGCTGGGATAGCGGACTGCTGGGTTTGCAGGCAGCTGGGGTTGCAGACAGCCGGGTTTGCACACTGCAGGGTTTGCAGACTGCTGGGTTTGCAGACAGTTGGGTTTTGAGACAGCCGGGTTTGCAGGCAGCCAAGTTTGTAGGCAGCCGGGTTTGCAGGCAGCCGGGTTTACAGGCAGCTGGGTTTGCAGGCAGCTTGGTTTTCAGGCAGCTTGGTTTGCAGGCAGTCGGATTTGCAGGCAGCCGGGTTTGCAGGCAGCCGGGTTTGCAGGAAGCCGGGTTTACAGGCAGCTTGGTTTACAGGCAGTTGTGTTTGCAGGCAGCCGGGTTTACAGGCAGCTGGGTTTGCAGGCAGCTTGGTTTTCAGGCAGCTTGGTTTGCAGGCAGCCGGGTTTTCAGGCAGCTGGGTGTGCAGGCAGCCGGGTTTTCAGGCAGCTGGGGTTGCAGGCAGCCGGTATTACAGGCAGCTGGGTTTTCTGGCAGCTGGATTTGCAGGCAGCCGGGTTTGCAGGCAAGCGGGTTTGCAATCAGCTGGGTTTGCAGGCTGCTGGATTTGCAGGAAGTTGGGTTTGCAGGCAGTCGGGTTGGCAGGCAGCCGGGTTAGCAGGCTGCTGGGGTTGCAGGCAGCTTGGTTTGCAGGCAGTCGGGTTTGCAGCCAGCCGGGTTCACAGGCAGCCGGGTTTTCAGACTCCTGGGTTTGCAGACTGCTGGTTTTGCGGGCAGCTAGGTTTGCAGACTGCTGGGTTTGCAGTCAGCTGGGTTTGCAGGCAGACAGGCAGCTGGGTTTGCAGCCAGCCAGGTTTGCTGCCAGGGGTTTACAGGCAGCCGGGTTAGCAGGCAGTCGGGGTTTCAGGCAGCTGGGTTTGCAGCCAGCCGGGTTTGCAGGCAGCCGCGTTTGCAGGCAGCTAGGTTTGCAGGCAGCCGGGTGTGCAGGTAGCCGGGTTTGCAGCCAGCCGGGTTTACAGTTAGCCGGGTTTTCTGGCAGGTGGGTTTGCTGGCAGCCGGTTTTGCAGGAAGGCGAGTTTGCAGGCAGCCGGGTTTGAAATGAGCTGTCTTTACAGGCTGCCGGGTTCGCAGACTTCTTGGTTTTCAGACTGTTGCGTTTGCGGACAGCTGGGTTTGCAGGTAGCGGGGTTTGCAGATTGCTATGTTTGCAGCCAGCCGGGTTCGCAGACTACTAGGGTTGCTGGCAGCCAGGTTTAAAGCCAGCCAGGTTCACAGCTAGCCGGGTTTGCAGGGAGCTGGGTTTACAGACTGCTGCAGTTGCAGGTACCCGGGTGTACAGGCAGCCGCGTTTGCAGGCAGGCGGGTTTGAAGGCAGCCGGGTTTGCAGGCAGCCGGGTATGAATGAAGTCAGGTTTGCAGGCAGTCGGATTTGCAGGCAGCCGGGTTTTCAGGCAGCTGGGTTTGCTGGCAGCCGGGATGACAGGTAGCTGGGTTTTCTGGCAGCTGGGTTTGAAGGCAGCCGAGTTTGCAGGCAGCTGAGTTTGCAGGCAGACAGGCAGGCGGGTTTTCAGGCAGCTGGGTTGGCAGGCAGCCGGGTTTGCATGAAGGTGGGTTTGCAGACTGCCGGGTATTCAGGCAGCCGTATTTGCAGGCAGTCGGGTTTACAGGCAGCCGGATTTGCAGACAGTCGGGTTTGCAGGCAGCTGGGTTTACACACTGCTGCAGTTGCAGACAATCGGGTTTGCAGGCAGCCGGGTTTACAGGCAGCCGGGTTTGAAGCTAGCCGGGTTTGCAGGTAGCTGGGTTTACAGACTGCTGCAGTTGCAGGCAGCCGGGCTTACAGGCAGCCGGATTTACAGGCAGCCGGGTTTGAAGCTAGCCGGGTTTGCAGGTAGCTGGGTTTACAGACTGCTGCAGTTGCAGGCAGCCGGGCTTACAGGCAGCCGTGTTTGCAGGCAGTCGGGTTTGCAGGCAGCCGAAAGTGCGAGCAGCCAGGTTTACAGGCAGCCCGGTTAGCAGGCTGCTGGGATTTCAGACTGCTATGGTTGCAGGCAACCGCGTTTAAAGCCAGCCGGGTTTGCACGCAGCCGCGTTAACATGCAGCCGGGTGTGCAGAGTGCTGGGTTCGCAGACTGCTGGGTTCACAGAGTGCTGGATTTGCAGGCAGCGTGATTTGCAGGCTGCCGGGTTTGCAGGCAGCCGGGTTTGCAGGCAGCCGGGTTTGCAGACTGCTGGGTTTGCAGCCAGCCGGGTTCGAAGACTGCTGGGTCTGCAGGCAGCTGGGTTTGCAGTCAGCTGGGTTCGCAGGCAGCCGGGTTTACAGACTGATGGGTTGGCAGGCAGCTGGGTTTGCAGGCAGACAGGCAGCCGGGTTTGCACCCAGCCGGGTTTACAGGCAGCCGGGTTGACAGGCAGCCAGGTTTTCAGGCAGCCGGGTTTGCAGCCAGCTAGGTTTATAGACTTCCGGGGGTGCAGGCAGTGGTGTTTGTAGACTGCTGTGTATGCACGCAGCTGGGTTTGCAGGCAGACAGGCAGAAGTGTTTGCAGCCTGCCTAATTTGCTGGCAGGGGTTTACAGGCAGCCGGGTTTCCAGGCAGCCGGGTTTCCAGGCGGCGGGGTTAGCAGGCAGGCGGGTTTGCAGGCAGCCGCGTTGACAGACAGGCGGGTTTAACGGCAGCCGTGTTTGCAAGCAGCTAGGGTTTTAGGCAGCTGGGTTTGTAGGCAGCCGGGTTTGTAGGCAGCTGGGTTTGTGGGCATTCGTGTTTGCAGGCAGTCGGGTTTGCAGCCAGCTGGGTTTACAGCCAGCCAGTTTGGCAGACTGCTGGGTTTGCAGGCAGTCAGACAGCTGGGTTCGCAGACTGCTGGTTTTGCAGGCAGACGGGTTTCCAGGCAGCCGGGTTTGCAGACTGCTGGGTTTGCAGGCAGCTGGGTTTGCAGGCAGTTGGGTTTGCAGGTAACCGAGTTTGCAGGCAGCCGAGTTTGCAGGCAGCCAGGTATGCAGGCTGCCGCGTTTACAGACAGCTGGGTTTGGACACAGCCGGGTTTGCAGGCAGCCGGGTTTGAAGGCAAACGGGTTTACAGGCAGCCGGGTATGCAGGTAGCCGGGTTTGCAGGCAGCCGGGTTTGCAGGCAGCCGGGTTTGCAGGCAAACGGGTTTGCAGCCTGCTTGGTTTGCAGGCAGCTGGGTTTGCAGACAGACGGGTTTGCAGGCAGCTGGGTTTACAGACTGCCGGGTTTACAGCCAGCTGGGTTTGCCTACAGCCGGGTTTACAGGAAGCCGCGTTTACAGGCACGCGGGTTTGCAGGCAGCTGGGTTTTCAGGCAGCCGGGTTTGCAGTCAGCTGGCTTTGTAGCAAGACGGGTTTACAGGCAGCCGTGTTTCTGTGTTTCAAACTGCTGGGTTTGCAGGCAGCTGGGTTTGCAGGCAGTTGGGTTTGCAGGCATCTGGGTTTGCAGGCAGCTGTTTTTGCAGGCAGCCACGTTTACAGGCAGCCGATTTTGCAGACTGCTGGGTTTGCAGGCAGCTGTGTTTGCAGGCAGCTTGGTTTGCAGACGGCTGGGTTTGGAATCAGCTGGGTTTGTAGGCAGCTCGGTTTGCAGGCAGCTGGGTTTGTAGGCAGCCGTGTTTTTGGGCAGTCGGGCTTACCGGCAGCCGGGTATACAGCCAGCCAGGTTTGCAGGCAGGCAGGTTTGCAGACTGCTGGGTTTGCAGGTAGCCGGGTTTTCAGGCAGCTGGGTTTGCAGGCAGCTGGGTTTGCAGGCAGACAGGCAGTCGGGTTTTCAGGCAGCCGGGTTTGCAGCCAGCAGGGTATGCAGGCAGCTGGGTTTGCAGGCAGCCGTGTTCGCAGACAGAAGCGTTTGCAGGCAGCCAGGTTTGCAGGCAGCCGGGTTTGAAGCTAGCCGGGTTTGCAGGTAGCTGGGTTTACAGACTGCTGCAGTTGCAGGCAGCCGGGCTTACAGGCAGCCGGATTTACAGGCAGCCGGGTTTGAAGCTAGCCGGGTTTGCAGGTAGCTGGGTTTACAGACTGCTGCAGTTGCAGGCAGCCGGGCTTACAGGCAGCCGTGTTTGCAGGCAGTCGGGTTTGCAGGCAGCCGAAAGTGCGAGCAGCCAGGTTTACAGGCAGCCCGGTTAGCAAGCTGCTGGGATTTCAGACTGCTATGGTTGCAGGCAACCGCGTTTAAAGCCAGCCGGGTTTGCAGGCAGCCGCGTTAACATGCAGCCGGGTGTGCAGAGTGCGGGGTTCGCAGACTGCTGGGTTCACAGAGTGCTGGATTTGCAGGCAGCGTGATTTGCAGGCTGCCGGGTTTGCAGGCAGCCGGGTTTGCAGGCAGCCGGGTTTGCAGACTGCTGGGTTTGCAGCCAGCCGGGTTCGAAGACTGCTGGGTCTGCAGGCAGCTGGGTTTGCAGTCAGCTGGGTTCGCAGGCAGCCGGGTTTACAGACTGATGGGTTGGCAGGCAGCTGGGTTTGCAGGCAGACAGGCAGCCGGGTTTGCACCCAGCCGGGTTTACAGGCAGCCGGGTTGACAGGCAGCCAGGTTTTCAGGCAGCCGGGTTTGCAGCCAGCTAGGTTTATAGACTTCCGGGGGTGCAGGCAGTGGTGTTTGTAGACTGCTGTGTATGCACGCAGCTGGGTTTGCAGGCAGACAGGCAGAAGTGTTTGCAGCCTGCCTAATTTGCTGGCAGGGGTTTACAGGCAGCCGGGTTTCCAGGCAGCCGGGTTTCCAGGCGGCGGGGTTTGCAGGCAGGCGGGTTTGCAGGCAGCCGCGTTGACAGACAGGCGGGTTTAACGGCAGCCGTGTTTGCAAGCAGCTAGGGTTTTAGGCAGCTGGGTTTGTAGGCAGCCGGGTTTGTAGGCAGCTGGGTTTGTAGGCATTCGTGTTTGCAGGCAGTCGGGTTTAAAGTCAGCCGGGTTTGCAGACTATTGGGTTTGCAGATTGCTATGTTTGCAGCCAGCCGGGTTCGCAGACCACTAGGGTTGCAGGCAGCCAGGTTTAAAGCCAGCCAGGTTTACAGCTAGCCGGGTTTGCAGGCAGCTGGGTTTACAGACTGCTGCAATTGCAGGCAGCCGGGTGTACAGGCAGCCGGGTTTGCAGCTGGCCGGGTTTGCAGGCAACTGGGTTTACAGACTGCTGCAGTTGCAGACGATCGGGTTTGCAGGCAGCCGGGTTTGAATCTAGCCGGGTTTGCAGGTAGCTGGGTTTACAGACTGCTGCAGTTGCAAGCAGCCGGGCTTACAGGCAGCCGTGTTTGCAGGCAGTCGGGTTTGCAGGCAGCCGGGTTTGCAGGCAGCCGGATTCACAGGCAGCCCGGTTAGCAGGCTGCTGGGGTTGCAGACTGCTATGGTTGCAGGCAACAGCGTTTAAAGCCAGCCGGGTTTGCAGACAGCCGCGTTAAAATGCAGCCGGGTTTGCAGGGTGCTGGGTTCGCAGACTGCTGGGTTCACAGACTGCTGGATTTTCAGGCAGCGTGATTTGCAGGCTGCCGAATTTTCAGGCAGCCGGGTTTGCAGGCAGCTGGGTTTACAGACTGCTGCAGTTGCAGACAATCGGGTTTGCAGGCAGCCGGGCTTACAGGCAGCCGTGTTTGCAGGCAGTCGGGTTTGCAGGCACCCGGGTTTGCAGGCAGCCGGGTTCACAGGCAGCCCGGTTAGCAGGCTGCTGGGGTTGCAGACTGCTATGGTTGCAGCCAACAGCGTTTAAAGCCAGCCGGGTTTGCAGGCAGCCGCGTTAAAATGCAGCCGGGCTTGCAGAGTAATGGGTTCGCAGACTGCTGGGTTCACAGAGTGCTGGATTTGCAGGCTGCGTGATTTGCAGGCAGCCGGGTTTGCAGCCAGCCGTGTTTAAAGGCAGCTGTGTTTTCTGGCAGCTGGGTTTGCAGGCAGGCGGGTTTGCAGGCAGCCGGGTTTGTAATCCGCTGGGTTTGCAGGCAGGCGGGTTTGCAGACTGCTGGGTTTGCAGGCAGCTGGGTTTGCAGGCGGGCAGGTTTGCAGGCAGCCGGGTTTGCAGGCAGCTGGGTTTACAGACTGCCGGGGTGCAGGCAGTCGTGTTTGTAGACTGCTGGGTTTGCAGGCAGCTTGGTTTGCAGGCAGACAGGCAGCCGTGTTTGCAGCCTGCCGAGTTTGCTGGCAGGGGTTTACAGGCAGCCGGGTTTGTATGCAGCCGGGTGAGCAGCCAGCCGGGTTTGCAGCCAGCCGGGTTTACAGGCAGCCGGGTTTACAGCCAGCTGGGTTTACAGACTGTCGGGGGTGCAGGCAGTCGGGTTTATAGGCAGCCGGGTTTGCAGACAGCCGGGTTTACAGGCAGCCGGGTTTGCAGGCAGCTGGGTTTTCAGGCAGCCGGGTTTGCAGCCAGCTGGCTTTGTAACCAGACGGGTTTACAGGCAGCCGGGTTCGCAATCAGCTGGGTTGGCAGGCAGCCGGGTTTACAGACTGCTGGGTTTTTAGGCAACTGGGTTTGCAGGCAGCTGGGTTTGCAGGCAGGAAGGCAGGCGGGTTTTGCTGGCAGGGGTTTGCTAGCAGGAGTTTACAGGCAGTCGGGCTAGCAGGCAGCCGCGATTTCAGGCAGCTGCGTTTGAAGGCAGCTGGGCTTGTAGGCAGCCGTGTTTGTAGGCAGTCGGGATTGCAGGCAGCCGAGCTTGCAGCCACCCGGGTTTGCAGGCAAACAGGTTTGCAGACTGCTGGGTTTGCAGGCAGCTGCGTTTGAAGGCAGCTGGGCTTGTAGGCAGCCGTGTTTGTAGGCAGTCGGGATTGCAGGCAGCTGAGCTTGCAGCCACCCGGGTTTGCAGGCAAACAGGTTTGCAGACTGCTGGGTTTGCAGGCAGCTGAGTTTGCAGGCAGTTGGGGTTGCAGGTAGCCGTGTTTGCAGACCGCCGGGTTCGCAGGCAGCCGGGTTTGCAGGCAGGCAGACAGCTGGGTTCGCAGACTGCTGGATTTGCAGGCAGACGGGTTTGCTGGCAACCGGGTTTGCAGACAGCTGGGTTTGCAGGCAGTTGGGTTTGCAGGTAGCTGTGTTTGCAGACCGCCGTGTTTGTAGGCAGTCGGGATAGCAGTCAGCCGGGTTTACAGCAAGCCGTGTTTGCAGCCAGCCAGGTTTGCAGACTGCTGGGTTTGCAGGCAGCCAAATTTGCAGGCAGGCAGACAGCTGGGTTCGTAGACTGCTGGATTTGCAGGCAGACGGTTTTGCAGGCAGCCGGGTTTACGGAATGCTGGGTTTGCAGGCAGCTGGGTTTGCAGGCAGCCGGGTTTGCTGGCAGACAGGCAGCCGTGTTTGCAGCCTGCCGAGGTTGCTGGCAGTGGTTTACACGCAGCCGGGTTTGTATGCAGCCGGTTGAGCAGCCAGCCGGGTTTGCAGCCAGCCGGGTTTACAGGCAGCCAGGTTATCAGGCAGCCGGGTTTACAGCCAGCTGGGTTTACAGACTGTCGGGGGTGCAGGCAGTCGGGTTTATAGGCAGCCGGGTTTGCAGGCAGCTGGATTTGCAGGCAGCCGGGTTTGCAGCCAGCAGGGTCTGCAGCCAGACGGGTTTACAGGCAGCCGTGTTTGCAGACCGCTGGGTTTGAAGGCAGCTGGGTTTGTAGGAAGCCGTGTTTGTAGACAGTCGGGCTTGCAGGCAGCCAGGTTTACAGCCAGCCAAGTTTACGGCTGGCCAGGTTTGCAGGCAGCCAGGTTTGCAGACTGCTGGGTTTACAGGCAGGCAGGTTCGCAGGCAGCTGGGTTTGAAGGCAGCTGGGTTTGTAGGCAGCCGTGCTTGTAGGCAGCCGTGTTTGTAGGCAGTTGGGTTGGCAGGTAGCCGGGTTTATGGCCAGTCGGGTTTCCAGCCAGCCAGGTTTGCAGGCAGCTGGGTTTGCAGGCAGCCGGGTTTGCAGACTGCTGGGTTTGCAGGCAGCGGACAGTCGGGTTTCCAGCCTGCCGAGGTTGCTGGCAGGGGTTTACAGGCAGCCGGGTTTGTATGCAGCCGGTTGAGCAGCCAGCCGGGTTTGCAGCCAGCCGGGTTTACAGGCAGCCAGGTTATCAGGCAGCCGGGTTTACAGCCAGCTGGGTTTACAGACTGTCGGGGGTGCAGGCAGTCGGGTTTATAGGCAGCCGGGTTTGCAGACAGCCGTGTTTACAGGCAGCCGGGTTTGCAGGCAGCTGGGTTTGAAGGCAGCTGGGTTTGCAGGCAGTTGGGTTTGCAGGTAGCCGTGTTTGCAGACCGCCGTGTTTGTAGGCAGTCGGGATAGCAGTCAGCCGGGTTTACAGCAAGCCGTGTTTGCAGCCAGCCAGGTTTGCAGACTGCTGGGTTTGCAGGCAGCCAAATTTGCAGGCAGGCAGACAGCTGGGTTCGCAAACTGCTGGATTTGCAGGCAGACGGGTTTGCAGGCAGCCGGGTTTACAGACTGCTGAGTTTGCAGGCAGCTGGGTTTGCAGGCAGCCGGGTTTGCAGGCAGACAGGCAGCCGTGTTTGCAGCCTGCCGAGGTTGCTGGCAGGTGTTTACAGGCAGCCGGGTTTGTATGCAGCCGGTTGAGCAGCCAGCCGGTATTGCAGCCAGCCGGGTTTACAGGCAGCCAGGTTATCAGGCAGCCGGGTTTACAGCCAGCTGGGTTTACAGACTGTCGGGGGTGCAGGCAGTCGGGTTTATAGGCAGCCGGGTTTGCAGACAGCCGGGTTTACAGGCAGCCGGGTTTGCAGGCAGCTGGGTTGGCAGGCAGCCGGGTTTACAGACTGCTGGGTTTGTAGGCAGCTGGGTTTGCAGGCAGCTGGGTTTGCAGGCAGACAGGCGGGCGGGTTTGCAGCCTGCCGAGGTTGCTGGCAGGTGTTTACAGGCAGCCGGGTTTGTATGCAGCCGGTTGAGCAGCCAGCCGGGTTTACAGGCAGCCAGGTTATCAGGCAGCCGGGTTTACAGCCAGCTGGGTTTACAGACTGTCGGGGGTGCAGGCAGTCGGGTTTATAGGCAGCCGGGTTTGCAGAAAGCCGGGTTTACAGGCAGCCGGGTTTGCAGACTGCTGGGTTTGCAGGCAGTTGGATTTGCAGGTAGCCGTGTGTGCAGACCGCCGTGTTTGTAGGCAGCCGGGTTTGCAGGCAGCTGGGTTTGCAAGCAGCCGGGTTTGCAGGCAGCCGGGTTTGCAGGCAGCTGGGTTTGCAGGCAGCCGGGTTTGCAGCCAGCAGGGTCTGCAGTCAGACGGGTTTACAGGCAGCCGTGTTTGCAGGCAGCTGGGTTTGAAGGCAGCTGGGTTTGTAGCAAGCCGTGTTTGTAGACAGTCGGGCTTGCAGGCAGCCAGGTTTACAGCCAGCCGGGTTCGCAGACTGCTGGGTTTTCTGGCAGCTGGTTTTGCAGGCAGGCGGGTTTGCAGGCAGCAGGCTGCTGTGGTTGCAGACTGCTATGGTTGCAGGCAGCCGGGTTCAAAGCCAGCCGGGTTTTCAGGCAGCCGGGTGCAAAGACTGCTCGGTTTCCAGATTGCTGGAATTAGAGGCAGCCGGGTTTGCAGACTGCTGGGGATGCAGGCAGCTGGGTTTGTAGACTGCTGGGTTTGCAGCAGCCGGGTTCGCAGGCAGCCGGGTTTGCAGACTGCTGGGTTTGCAGCCAGCCGTGTTCGCAGACTGCTGGGTTTGCAGGCAGCTGGGTTTTATGACTGTTGGGTTGCAGGCAGCTTGGTTTAAAGCCAGCCAGGTTCGCAGCTAGCCGGGTTTGCAGGCAGCTTGGTTTAAAGACTGCTGCAGTTGCAGGCAATCGGGTTTGTAGCCAGCCAGGTTTACAGGCAGCCGGGTTTGCGGGCAGCCGGGTTTGCTGGCAGCCGCGTTTGCAGGCAGCCGATGTTACAGGCAGCCGGGCTTGCAGGCAGCTGGGTTTACAGTCAGCCGGGTTTAAAGTCAGCCGGGTTTGCAGACTATTGGGTTTGCAGACTGCTGGGTTTGCAGCCAGACGGGGTCGCAGACTACTGGGGTTGCAGACTGCTGGGGTTCCAGGCAGCCATGTTCAAAGCCAGCCAGGTTCACAGCTAGCCGGGTTTGCAGGCAGCTGGGTTTACAGACTGCTGCAGTTGCAGGCAGCCGGGC
The DNA here is from genome assembly GCA_963942545.1 of Oxycera nigricornis. NCBI lineage: Eukaryota > Metazoa > Arthropoda > Insecta > Diptera > Stratiomyidae > Oxycera > Oxycera nigricornis. The sequence goes on along the minus strand of CAWWDL010000186.1, from coordinate 48,977 downwards.
TTACAGGCAGCCGTGTTTGCAGGGAGTCGGGTTTGCACGCAGCCGGGTTTGCAGGCAGCCGGGATTGGAGGCAGCTGGGTTTGCACGCAGCCGGTTTTGCAGACTCCTGGGTTTGCAGACTGCTGGGTTTGCAGACTGCTGGATTTGCAGGCAGCCCGGTTTGCAGAGTTCTGGGTTTGCAGGCAGCTGGGTTTGCAGCCAGCCGGGTTTGCTGCCAGGGGTTTACAGGCAACCGGGTTAGCAGGCAGCCGAGTTTGCAGGCAGCTGGGTTTGCAGGCAGCTGGGTTTGCAGACTCCTGGGTTTGCAGACTGCTTGGTTTGCAGACTGCTGGATTTGCAGGCAGCCAGGTTTGCAGACTGCTGGGTTTGCAGGCAGCTGGGTTTGCAGCCAGCCGGGTGTGCTGGCAGGGGTTTACAGGCAGGTGGGTTAGCAAGCAGCCGGGTTTTCAGGCAGCTGGGTTTGCAGGCAGCCGGGTTCGCAGACAGCCGCGTTTGCAGCCAGCCAGGTTTGCAGGCAGCCGGGTGTGCAGGCAGCCGGATTTGCAGCCAGCCAGGTTTACAGGCAGCTGGGTTTTGGGGCAGCTGGGTTTGCAGGCAGCTGGGTTTGCAGGAAGGCGGATTGACAGGCAGCCGGGTATGCAGGCAGCCGCGTTTACAGGCAGCCGGGTTTGCAGCTTGCCGGGTTTGCAGGCAGTTGGGTTTGCAGGCAGCCGGTTTTCAGGCAGGTGATTGTGCAGACAGCCGGGTTTGCAATCAGCTGGGTTTGCAATAAGCCGGGTTTGCAGACTGCTGGGTTGGCAGCCAGCCGGGTTTGCAGACTGCTGGGTTTTCTGGCAGCCGGGTTTGTAATGAGCTGGGTTTACAGGCTGCCGGGTTTGCAGACTGCTTGGTTGGCAGACTGTTGCGTTTGCAGACAGCCGGTGTTACAGGCAGCCGCGCTTGCAGGCAGCCGGGTTTAAAGTCAGCCGGGTTTGCAGACTATTGGGTTTGCAGATTGCTATGTTTGCAGCCAGCCGGGTTCGCAGACCACTAGGGTTGCAGGCAGCCAGGTTTAAAGCCAGCCAGGTTTACAGCTAGCCGGGTTTGCAGGCAGCTGGGTTTACAGACTGCTGCAATTGCAGGCAGCCGGGTGTACAGGCAGCCGGGTTTGCAGCTGGCCGGGTTTGCAGGCAGCTGGGTTTACAGACTGCTGCAGTTGCAGACGATCGGGTTTGCAGGCAGCCGGGTTTGAATCTAGCCGGGTTTGCAGGTTGCTGGGTTTACAGACTGCTGCAGTTGCAAGCAGCCGGGCTTACAGGCAGCCCTGTTTGCAGGCAGTCGGGTTTGCAGGCAGCCGGGTTTGCAGGCAGCTGGGTTTTCAGGCAGCCGGGTTTGCAGCCAGCTGGCTTTGTAACCAGACGGGTTTACAGGCAGCCGGGTTCGCAATCAGCTGGGTTGGCAGGCAGCCGGGTTTGTAATCCGCTGGGTTTGCAGGCAGGCGGGTTTGCAGACTGCTGGGTTTGCAGGCAGCTGGGTTTGCAGGCGGGCAGGTTTGCAGGCAGCCGGGTTTGCAGGCAGCTGGGTTTACAGACTACCGGGGTGCAGGCAGTCGTGTTTGTAGACTGTTGGGTTTGCAGGCAGCTTGGTTTGCAGGCAGACAGGCAGCCGTGTTTGCAGCCTGCCGAGTTTGCTGGCAGGGGTTTACAGGCAGCCGGGTTTGTATGCAGCCGGGTGAGCAGCCAGCCGGGTTTGCATCCAGCCGGGTTTACAGACTGTCGGGGGTGCAGGCAGTCGGGTTTTTAAGCAGCCGGGTTTGCAGACAGCCGGGTTTACAGGCAGCCGGGTTTGCAGGCAGCTGGGTTTTCAGGCAGCCGGGTTTGCAGCCAGCTGGCTTTGTAACCAGACGGGTTTACAGGCAGCCGGGTTCGCAATCAGCTGGGTTGGCAGGCAGCATGGTTTACAGACTGCTGGGTTTGTAGGCAACTGGGTTTGCAGGCAGCTGGGTTTGCAGGCAGCTGGGTTTGCAGGCAACTGGGTTTGCAGGCAGCCGGGTTTGTAGACTGCTGGGTTTGCAGGCAGCCGGGTTTGCAGGCAGCTGGGTTTGAAGGCAGCTGGGTTTGCAGGCAGTTGGGTTTGCAGGTAGCCGTGTTTGCAGACCGCCGTGTTTGTAGGCAGTCGGGATAGCAGTCAGCCGGGTTTACAGCAAGCCGTGTTTGCAGCCAGCCAGGTTTGCAGACTGCTGGGTTTGCAGGCAGCCAAATTTGCAGGCAGGCAGACAGCTGGGTTCGCAAACTGCTGGATTTGCAGGCAGACGGGTTTGCAGGCAGCCGGGTTTACAGACTGCTGAGTTTGCAGGCAGCTGGGTTTGCAGGCAGCCGGGTTTGCAGGCAGACAGGCAGCCGTGTTTGCAGCCTGCCGAGTTTGCTGGCAGGTGTTTACAGGCAGCCGGGTTTGTATGCAGCCGGTTGAGCAGCCAGCCGGGTTTACAGGCAGCCAGGTTATCAGGCAGCCGGGTTTACAGCCAGCTGGGTTTACAGACTGTCGGGGGTGCAGGCAGTCGGGTTTATAGGCAGCCGGGTTTGCAGACAGCCGTGTTTACAGGCAGCCGGGTTTGCAGGCAGCTGGGTTTGAAGGCAGCTGGGTTTGCAGGCAGTTGGGTTTGCAGGTAGCCGTGTTTGCAGACCGCCGTGTTTGTAGGCAGTCGGGATAGCAGTCAGCCGGGTTTACAGCAAGCCGTGTTTGCAGCCAGCCAGGTTTGCAGACTGCTGGGTTTGCAGGCAGCCAAATTTGCAGGCAGGCAGACAGCTGGGTTCGCAAACTGCTGGATTTGCAGGCAGACGGGTTTGCAGGCAGCCGGGTTTACAGACTGCTGAGTTTGCAGGCAGCTGGGTTTGCAGGCAGCCGGGTTTGCAGGCAGACAGGCAGCCGTGTTTGCAGCCTGCCGAGGTTGCTGGCAGGTGTTTACAGGCAGCCGGGTTTGTATGCAGCCGGTTGAGCAGCCAGCCGGGTTTACAGGCAGCCAGGTTATCAGGCAGCCGGGTTTACAGCCAGCTGGGTTTACAGACTGTCGGGGGTGCAGGCAGTCGGGTTTATAGGCAGCCGGGTTTGCAGAAAGCCGGGTTTACAGGCAGCCGGGTTTGCAGGCAGCTGGGTTTTCAGGCAGCCGGGTTTGCAGCCAGCTGGCTTTGTAACCAGACGGGTTTACAGGCAGCCGGGTTCGCAATCAGCTGGGTTGGCAGGCAGCATGGTTTACAGACTGCTGGGTTTGTAGGCAACTGGGTTTGCAGGCAGCTGGGTTTGCAGGCAGCTGGGTTTGCAGGCAACTGGGTTTGCAGGCAGCCGGGTTTGTAGACTGCTGGGTTTGCAGGCAGCCGGGTTTGCAGGCAGCTGGGTTTGAAGGCAGCTGGGTTTGCAGGCAGTTGGGTTTGCAGGTAGCCGTGTTTGCAGACCGCCGTGTTTGTAGGCAGTCGGGATAGCAGTCAGCCGGGTTTACAGCAAGCCGTGTTTGCAGCCAGCCAGGTTTGCAGACTGCTGGGTTTGCAGGCAGCCAAATTTGCAGGCAGGCAGACAGCTGGGTTCGCAAACTGCTGGATTTGCAGGCAGACGGGTTTGCAGGCAGCCGGGTTTACAGACTGCTGAGTTTGCAGGCAGCTGGGTTTGCAGGCAGCCGGGTTTGCAGGCAGACAGGCAGCCGTGTTTGCAGCCTGCCGAGGTTGCTGGCAGGTGTTTACAGGCAGCCGGGTTTGTATGCAGCCGGTTGAGCAGCCAGCCGGGTTTACAGGCAGCCAAGTTATCAGGCAGCCGGGTTTACAGCCAGCTGGGTTTACAGACTGTCGGGGGTGCAGGCAGTCGGGTTTATAGGCAGCCGGGTTTGCAGAAAGCCGGGTTTACAGGCAGCCGGGTTTGCAGGCAGCTGGGTTGGCAGGCAGCCGGGTTTACAGACTGCTGGGTTTGTAGGCAACTGGGTTTGCAGGCAGCTGGGTTTGCAGGCAGACAGGCAGGCGGGTTTGCTGGCAGTGGTTTGCTGGCAGGGACTTACAGGCAGTCGGGTTAGCAGGCAGCCGGGATTTCAGGCAGCTGGGTTTGAAGGCAGCTGGGCTTGTAGACAGCCGTGTTTGTAGGCAGTCGGGATTACAGGAAGCCGGGTTTACAGCCAGCCGGGTTTGCAGGCAGGCAGGTTTGCAGACTGCTGGGTTTACAGGCAGTCGGGTTAGCAGGCAGCAGGGATTTCTGGCAGCTGGGCTTGTAGGCAGCCGTGTTTGTAGGCAGTCGGGATTACAGGAAGCCGGGTTTACAGCCAGCCGGGTTAGCAGGCAGGCAGACAGCTGGGTTTGCAGATTGCTGGATTTGCAGGGAGACGGGTTTGCAGGCAGCTGGGTTGGCAGGCAGCCGGGTTTACAGACTGCTGGGTTTGTAGGCAACTGGGTTTGCAGGCAGCTGGGTTTGCAGGCAGACAGGCAGGCGGGTTTGCTCACAGTGGTTTGCTGGCAGGGATTTACAGGCAGTCGGGTTAGCAGGCAGCCGGGATTTCAGGCAGCTGGGTTTGAAGGCAGCTGTGCTTGTAGGCAGCCGTGTTTGTAGGCAGTCGGGATTACAGGAAGCCGGGTTTACAGCCAGCCGGGTTTGCAGGCAGGCAGGTTTGCAGACTGCTGGGTTTGCAGGCAGTTGGGTTTGCAGGTAGCCGTGTTTGCAGACCGCCGTGTTTGTTCGCAGCCGAATTTGCAGCCAGCTGACTTTTTAACCAGACGGGCTTACAGGCAGCCGGGATCGCAATCAGCTGGGTTGGCAGGCAGCCGGGTTTACAGACTGCTGGGTTTGTAGGCAACTGGGTTTGCAGCCAGCTGGGTTTGCAGGCAGACAAGCAGGCGGGTTTGCTGGCAGAGGTTTGCTGGCAGGGATTTACAGGCAGTCGGGTTAGCAGGCAGCCGGGATTTCAGGCAGCTGGGCTTGTAGGCAGCCGTGTTTAAAAGGCAGTCGGGATTACAGGAAGCCGGGTTTACAGCCAGCCGGGTTAGCAGGCAGGCAGACAGCTGGGTTTGCAGATTGCTGGATTTGCAGGCAGACGGGGTTGCAGGCAGCCGGGTTTGGAGACTGCTGGGTTTGCAGGCAGCTGGGTTTGCAGGCAGTTGGGTTTGCAGGCAACTGGGTTTGCAGGCAGCTGTTTTTGCAGGCAGCCACGTTTACAGACAGCCGATTTTGCAGACTGCTGGGTTTTAAGACTGCTGGGTTTGCAGGCAGCTGTGTTTGCAGGCAGTTTGGTTTGCAGACTGCTGGGTTTGGAATCAGCTGGGTTTGTAGGCAGCTCGGTTTGCAGGCAGCTGGGTTTGTAGGCAGCCGTGTTTTTAGGCAGTCGGGCTTACAGGCAGCCGGGTTTACAGCCAGCCAGGTTTGCAGGCAGGCAGGTTTGCAGACTGCTGGGTTTGCAGGCAGTTGGATTTGCAGGTAGCCGTGTTTGCAGACCGCCGTGTTTGTAGGCAGCCGGGTTTGCAGGCAGTTGGGTTTGCAAGCAGCCGGGTTTGCAGGCAGCCGGGTTTGCAGGCAGCTGGGTTTGCAGGCAGCCGGGTTTGCAGCCAGCAGGGTCTGCAGTCAGACGGGTTTACAGGCAGCCGTGTTTGCAGGCAGCTGGGTTTGAAGGCAGCTGGGTTTGTAGCAAGCCGTGTTTGTAGACAGTCGGGCTTGCAGGCAGCCAGGTTTACAGCCAGCCGGGTTTGCGGCCAGCCAGGTTTGCAGGCAGCCAGGTTTGCAGACTGCTGGGTTTACACGCAGGCAGGTTCGCAGGCAGCTGGGTTTGAAGGCAGCTGGGTTTATAGGCAGCCGTATTTGTAGGCAGCCGTGTTTGTAGGCAGTTGTGTTGGCAGGCAGCCGGGTTTACGGCCAGTCGGGTTTCCAGCCAGCCAGGCTTGCAGGCAGCCGGGTTTGCAGCCAGCCGTGTTTAAAGGCAGCTGTGTTTTTTGGCAGCTGGGTTTGCAGGCAGCCGGGTTTGCAGACTGCTGGGTTTGCAGGCAGCTGGGTTTGCAGGCAGCCGGGTTAGCAGGCTGCTGGGGTTGCAGACTGCTATGATTGCAGGGAGCCGGGTTGAAGGCCAGCCGGGTTTTCAGGTAGCCGAGTGCGAAGACTGCTGGGTTTCCAAATTGCTGGGTTTGCAGTCAGCTGGGTTTGTCGGCAGCCGGTTTGCAGGCAGCCGGGTTTACAGCCAGCCGGGTTTGCAGCCAGCCAGGTTTGCATGGAGCCGGGTTTGCAGGCAGCCGGGTTAGCAAGCAGCTGGGGTTGCAGACTGCTATGGTTGCAGCCAGCCGGGTTTGCAGCCAGCCGGGTTCGCAGACTGCTGGGTTTTCTGGCAGCTGGGTTTGCAGGCAGGCGGGTTTGCAGGCAGCAGGCTGCTGTGGTTGCAGCCTGCTATGGTTGCAGGCAGCCGGGTTCAAAGCCAGCCGGGTTTTCAGGCAGCCGGGTGCGAAGACTGCTCGGTTTCCAGATTGCTGGAATTGCAGGCAGCCGGGTTTGCAGACTGCTGGGGATGCAGGCAGCTGTGTTTGTAGACTGCTGGGTTTGCAGCAGCCGGGTTCGCAGGCAGCCGGGTTTGCAGACTGCTGGGTTTGCAGCCAGCCGTGTTCGCAGACTGCTGGGTTTGCAGGCAGCCGGGCTTGCAGGCAGCCGGGTTTACAGTCAGCCGGGTTTAAAGTCAGCCGGGTTTGCAGACTACTGGGGTTGCAGACTGCTGGGGTTCCAGGCAGCCATGTTCAAAGCCAGCCAGGTTCACAGCTAGCCGGATTTGCAGGCAGCTGGGTTTACAGACTGCTGCAGTTGCAGGACCCCGGGTGTACAGGCAGCCGGGTTTGCAGCTTGCCGGGTTTCAGGCAGCTGGGTTTACAGACTGCTGCAGTTGCATGCAGCCGGGCTTACAGGCAGCCGTGTTTGCAGGGAGTCGGGTTTGCACGCAGCCGGGTTTGCAGGCAGCTGGGATTGGAGGCAGCTGGGTTTGCACGCAGCCGGGTTTGCAGACTCCTGGGTTTGCAGATTGCTGGGTTTGCAGACTGCTGGATTTGCAGGCAGCCGGGTTTGCAGAGTTCTGGGTTTGCAGGCAGCTGGGTTTGCAGCCAGCCGGGTGTGCTGGCAGGGGTTTACAGGCAGGTGGGTTTGCAGGCAGCCGGGTTCGCAGACAGCCGCGTTTGCAGCAGGTTTAAAGTCAGCCGGGTTTGCAGACTACTGGGGTTGCAGACTGCTGGGGTTCCAGGCAGCCATGTTCAAAGCCAGCCAGGTTCACAGCTAGCCGGATTTGCAGGCAGCTGGGTTTACAGACTGCTGCAGTTGCAGGACCCCGGGTGTACAGGCAGCCGGGTTTGCAGCTTGCCGGGTTTCAGGCAGCTGGGTTTACAGACTGCTGCAGTTGCATGCAGCCGGGCTTACAGGCAGCCGTGTTTGCAGGGAGTCGGGTTTGCACGCAGCCGGGTTTGCAGGCAGCTGGGATTGGAGGCAGCTGGGTTTGCACGCAGCCGGGTTTGCAGACTCCTGGGTTTGCAGATTGCTGGGTTTGCAGACTGCTGGATTTGCAGGCAGCCGGGTTTGCAGAGTTCTGGGTTTGCAGGCAGCTGGGTTTGCAGCCAGCCGGGTGTGCTGGCAGGGGTTTACAGGCAGGTGGGTTTGCAGGCAGCCGGGTTCGCAGACAGCCGCGTTTGCAGCCAGCCAGGTTTGCAGGCTGCCGGGTGTGCAGGCAGCCGGGTTTGCAGCCAGCCAGGTTTACAGGCAGCTGGGTTTTGTGGCAGCTGGGTTTGCAGGCAGCCGGGTTTGCAGGAAAGCGGATTGACAGGCAGCCGGGTATGCAGGCAGACGCGTTTACAGGCAGCCAGGTTTACAGGCAGTCAGATTTCCAGGCAGTTGGGTTTGCAGGCAGCCGGTTTTCAGGCAGGTGGGTGTGCAGACAGCCGTGTTTGCAATCAGCTGGGTTTGCAATAAGCCGGGTTTACAGACTGCTGGGGATGCAGGCAGCTGGGTTTGCAGACTGCTGGGTTTGCAGCCAGCCGGGTTTGCAGGCTGCCAGGTTTGCAGACTGCTTGGTTGGCAGACTGTTGCGTTTGCAGACAGCCGGGTTTGCAGGCAGCCGGGTTTGCAGATTGCTGGGTTTGACGGCAGCTGCGTTTGCAGGCAGCCGGTGTTACAGGCAGCCGGGTTTGCAGACTATTGGGTGTGCAGATTGCTATGTTTGCAGCCAGCCGGGTTCGCAGACCACTAGGGTTGCAGGCAGCCAGGTTTAAAGCCAGCCAGGTTCACAGCTAGCCGGGTTTGCTGGCAGCTGGGTTTACAGACTGCTGCAATTGCAGGCAGCCGGGTGTACAGGCAGCCGGGTTTGCAGCTAGCCGGGTTTGCAGGCAGCTGGGTTTACAGACTGCTGCAGTTGCAGACAATCGGGTTTGCAGCCAGCTGGGTTCGCAGACCACTAGGGTTGCAGGCAGCCAGGTTTAAAGCCAGCCAGGTTCACAGCTAGCCGGGTTTGCTGGCAGCTGGGTTTCCAGATTGCTGGAATTGCAGGCAGCCAGGTTTGCAGACTGCTGGGGATGCAGGCAGCTGGGTTTGTAGACTGCTGGGTTTGCAGCCAGCCGGGTTCACAGGCAGCCCGGTTTGCAGACTGCTGGGTTTGCAGCCAGCCGTGTTCGCAGACTGCTGGGTTTGCAGGCAGCTGGGTTTAATGACTGTTGGGTTGCAGGCAGTCAGGTTTAAAGCCAGCCAGGTTCGCAGCTAGCCGGGTTTGCAGGCAGCTGGGTTTACAGACTGCTGCAGTTGCAGGACCCCGGGTGTACAGGCAGCCGGGTTTGCAGCTTGCCGGGTTTGCAGGCAGCTGGGTTTACAGACTGCTGCAGTTGCAAGCAGCCGGGCTTACAGGCAGCCGTGTTTGCAGGCAGTCGGGTTTGCAGGCAGCCGGGTTTGCAGGCAGCCGGGTTCACAGGCAGCCCGGTTAGCAGGCTGCTGGGGTTGCAGACTGCTATGGTTGCAGGCAACAGCGTTTAAAGCCAGCCGGGATTGCAGGCAGCCGCGTTAAAATGCAGGCGGGTTTGCAGAGTGCTGGGTTCGCAGACTGCTGGGTTCAAAGACTGCTGGATTTGCAGGCAGCCGGGTTTGCAGCCAGCCGTGTTTAAAGGCAGCTGTTTTTTCTGGCAGTTGGGTTTGCAGGCAGGCGGGTTTGCAGGCAGCCCGGTTTACAGGCAGCCAGGTTATCAGGCAGCCGGGTTTTCAGGCAGCCGGGTTTGCAGGCAGGTAGGCAGGCGGGTTTGCTGGCAGGAATTTGCTAGCAGGGGTTTACAGGCAGTCGGGTTAGCAGGCAGCCGGGATTTCAGGCAGCTGCGTTTGAAGGCAGCTGGGCTTGTAGGCAGCCGTGTTTGTAGGCAGTCGGTATTGCAGGCAGCCGAGTTTAAAGCCAGCCGGGTTTGCAGGCAAACAGGTTTGCAGACTGCTGGGTTTGCAGGCAGCTGGGTTTGCAGGCAGTTAGGTTTGCAGGTAGCCGTGTTTGCAGACCGCCGGGTTTGCAGGCAGCAAGGTTTGTAGGCAGCCGGGTTTACAGCAGGCCAGGTTTGCTGGAAGCCGGGTTTACAGCAAGCCAAATTTGCAGCCAGCTGGGTTTTGAGGCAGCCGGGTTCGCAGGCAGCCGGGTTTGCAGGCAGGCAGACAGCTGGGTTCGCAGACTGCTGGATTTGCAGGCAGACGGGTTTGCTGGCAACCGGGTTTGCAGACAGCTGGGTTTGCAGGCAGCTGGGTTTGCAGGCAACTGGGTTTGCAGGCAGCCGGGTTTGCAGACTGCTGGGTTTGCAGGCAGCCGAGTTTGCAGGCAGCTGGGTTTAAAGGCAGCTGGGTTTGCAGGCAGTTGGGTTTGCAGGTAGCCGTTTTTGCAGACCGCCGTGTTTGTAGGCAGTCGGGATTGCAGTCAGCCGGGTTTACAGCAAGCCGTGTTTGCAGCCAGCCAGGTTCGCAGACTGCTGGATTTGCAGGCAGACGGGTTTGCAGGCAGCCGGGTTTACAGACTGCTGGGTTTGCAGGCAGCTGGGTTTGCAGGCAGCCGGGTTTGCAGGCAGACAGGCAGCCGTGTTTGCAGCCTGCCGAGGTTGCTGGCAGGGGTTTACAGGCAGCCGGGTTTGTATGCAGCCGGTTGAGCAGCCAGCCGGGTTTGCAACCAGCCGGGTTTACAGGCAGCCAGGTTATCAGGCAGCCGGGTTTACAGCCAGCTGGGTTTACAGACTGTCGGGGGTGCAGGCAGTCGGGTTTATAGGCAGCCGGGTTTGCAGACAGCCGGGTTTACAGGCAGCCGGGTTTGCAGGCAGCTGGGTTGGCAGGCAGCCGGGTTTACAGACTGCTGGGTTTGTAGGCAACTGGGTTTGCAGGCAGCTGGGTTTGCAGGCAGCCGGGTTTGCAGGCAGGTAGGCAGGCGGGTTTGCTGGCAGGAATTTGCTAGCAGGGGTTTACAGGCAGTCGGGTTAGCAGGCAGCCGGGATTTCAGGCAGCTGCGTTTGAAGGCAGCTGGGCTTGTAGGCAGCCGTGTTTGTAGGCAGTCGGTATTGCAGGCAGCCGAGTTTAAAGCCAGCCGGGTTTGCAGGCAAACAGGTTTGCAGACTGCTGGGTTTGCAGGCAGCTGGGTTTGCAGGCAGTTAGGTTTGCAGGTAGCCGTGTTTGCAGACCGCCGGGTTTGCAGGCAGCAAGGTTTGTAGGCAGCCGGGTTTACAGCAGGCCAGGTTTGCTGGAAGCCGGGTTTACAGCAAGCCAAATTTGCAGCCAGCTGGGTTTTGAGGCAGCCGGGTTCGCAGGCAGCCGGGTTTGCAGGCAGGCAGACAGCTGGGTTCGCAGACTGCTGGATTTGCAGGCAGACGGGTTTGCTGGCAACCGGGTTTGCAGACAGCTGGGTTTGCAGGCAGCTGGGTTTGCAGGCAACTGGGTTTGCAGGCAGCCGGGTTTGCAGACTGCTGGGTTTGCAGGCAGCCGAGTTTGCAGGCAGCTGGGTTTAAAGGCAGCTGGGTTTGCAGGCAGTTGGGTTTGCAGGTAGCCGTTTTTGCAGACCGCCGTGTTTGTAGGCAGTCGGGATTGCAGTCAGCCGGGTTTACAGCAAGCCGTGTTTGCAGCCAGCCAGGTTCGCAGACTGCTGGATTTGCAGGCAGACGGGTTTGCAGGCAGCCGGGTTTACAGACTGCTGGGTTTGCAGGCAGCTGGGTTTGCAGGCAGCCGGGTTTGCAGGCAGACAGGCAGCCGTGTTTGCAGCCTGCCGAGGTTGCTGGCAGGGGTTTACAGGCAGCCGGGTTTGTATGCAGCCGGTTGAGCAGCCAGCCGAGTTTGCAACCAGCCGGGTTTACAGGCAGCCAGGTTATCAGGCAGCCGGGTTTACAGCCAGCTGGGTTTACAGACTGTCGGGGGTGCAGGCAGTCGGGTTTATAGGCAGCCGGGTTTGCAGACAGCCGGGTTTACAGGCAGCCGGGTTTGCAGGCAGCTGGGTTGGCAGGCAGCCGGGTTTACAGACTGCTGGGTTTGTAGGCAACTGGGTTTGCAGGCAGCTGGGTTTGCAGGCAGACAGGCAGGCGTGTTTGCTGGCAGAGGTATGCTGGCAGGGATTTACAGGCAGTCGGGTTAGCAGGCAGCCGGGATTTCAGGCAGCTGGGTTTGAAGGCAGCTGGGCTTGTAGGCAGCAGTGTTTGTAGGCAGTCGGGATTACAGGAAGCCGGGTTTACAGCCAGTCGGGTTTGCAGGCAGGCAGGTTTGCAGACTGCTGGGTTTGCAGGCAGTTGGGTTTGCAGGTAGCCGTGTTTGCAGACCGCCGTGTTTGTAGGCAGCCGGGTTTGCAGCCAGCTGGCTTTGTAACCAGACGTGCTAACAGGCAGCCGGGATCGCAATCAGCTGGGTTGGCAGGCAGCCGGGTTTACAGACTGCTGGGTTTGTAGGCAACTGGGTTTGCAGCCAGCTGGGTTTGCAGGCAGACAAGCAGGCGGGTTTGCTGGCAGAGGTTTGCTGGCAGGGATTTACATCCAGTCGGGTTTGCAGGCAGCCGGGATTTCAGGCAGCTGGGTTTGAAGGCAGCTGGGCTTGTACGCAGCCGTGTTTGTAGGCAGTCGAAATTACAGGAAGCCGGGTTTACAGCCAGCCGGGTTAGCAGGCAGGCATATATGCAGTCTGCTGGGTTTGCAGGCAGCCAAATTTGTAGGCAGGCAGACAGCTGGGTTTGCAGATTGCTGGATTTGCAGGCAGACGGGTTTGCAGGCAGCCGGGTTTGGAGACTGCTGGGTTTGCAGGCAGCAGGGTTTGTAGGCAGCCGGGTTTACAGCAGGCCAGGTTTGCTGGCAGCCGGGTTTACAGCAAGCCAAGTTTGCAGCCAGCTGGGTTTTGAGACAGCCGGGTTCGCAGGCAGCCGGGTTTGCAGGCAGGCCGACAGCTGGGTTCGCAGACTGCTGGATTTGCAGGCAGACGGGTTTGCTGGCAACCGGGTTTGCAGACAGCTGGGTTTGCAGGCAGACGGGTTTCCAGGCAGTCGGGTTAGCAGGCAGCCGGGATTTCAGGCAGCTGGGTTTGAAGGCAGCTGGGCTTGTAGGCAGCCGTGTTTGTAGGCAGTCGGGATTACAGGAAGCCGGGTTTACAGCCAGCCGGGTTAGCAAGCAGGCATATATGCAGACTGCTGGGTTTGCAGGCAGCCAAATTTGCAGGCAGGCAGACAGCTGGGTTTGCAGATTGCTGGATTTGCAGGCAGACGGGTTTGCAGGCAGCCGGGTTTGGAGACTGCTGGGTTTGCAGGCAGCCACGTTTACAGACAGCCGATTTTGCAGACTGCTGGGTTTTAAGACTGCTGGGTTTGCAGGCAGCTGTGTTTGCAGGCAGCTTGGTTTGCAGACTGCTGGGTTTGGAATCAGCTGAGTTTGTAGGCAGCTCGGTTTGCAGGCAGCTGGGTTTGTAGGCAGCCGTGTTTTTAGGCAGTCGGGCTTACAGGCAGCAGGGTTTACAGCCAGCCAGGTTTGCAGGCAGGCAGGTTTGCAGACTGCTGGGTTTGCAGGCAGTTGGGTTTGCAGGTAGCCGTGTTTGCAGACCGCCGTGTTTGTAGGCAGCCGGGTTTGCAGGCAGTTGGGTTTGCAAGCAGCCGGGTTTACAGGCAGCCGGGTTTGCAGGCAGCTGGGTTTGCAGGCAGCCGGGTTTGCAGCCAGCAGGGTCTGCAGCCAGACGGGTTTACAGGCATCCGTGTTTGCAGGCAGCTGGGTTTGAGGGCAGCTGGGTTTGTAGGATGCCGTGTTTGTAGACAGTCGGGCTTGCAGGCAACCAGGTTCACAGCCAGCCGGGTTTGCGGCCAGCCAGGTTTGCAGGCAGCCAGGTTTGCAGACTGCTGGGTTTACAGGCAGCCAGGTTCGCAGGCAGCTGGGTTTGAAGGCAGCTGGGTTTGTAGGCAGCCGTGTTTGTAGGCAGTTGAGTTTGCAGGCAGCCGGGTTTACGGCCAGTCGTGTTTCCAGCCAGCCAGGTTTGCAGGCAGCTGGGTTTGCAGGCAGCCGGGTTTGCAGACTGCTGGGTTTGCAGGCAGCTGGGTTTGCAGGCAGTTGGGTTTGCAAGCAGCCGGGTTTGCAGGCAGCCGGGTTTGCAGGCAGCTGGGTTTGCAGCCAGCTGGGTTTGCAGCCAGACGGGTTTACAGGCAGCCGTGTTTGCAGGCAGCTGGGTTTGAAGGAAGCTGGGTTTGTAGGCAGCCGTGTTTGTGGCAGGCGGGCTTGCAGGCAGCCGGTTTCACAGGCAGCCGGGTTTGCGGCCAGCCAGGTTTGCAGCCAGTTAGGTTTGCAGATTACTGGGTTTGAAGGCAGCCAGGTTTGCAGGCAGCTGGGTTTGAAGGCAGCTGGGTTTTGTAGGCAGCCGTTTTTGTAGTTAGTCGGGTTTGCAAGCAGCCGGGTTTACAGCCAGTCGGGTTTGCAGCCAGCAAGGTTTTAAGCCAGCTGGGTTTCCAGGCAGCCAGGTTTGCAGGCAGCTGGGTTTGCAGACTGCTGGCTTTGCAGGCAGCCGGGTTTGCAGACTACTGGGTTTCCAGGCAGCTGGGTTTGCAGGCAGCCGGGTTTGCAAGCAGGCGGGTATGCAGGCAGCCGAGTTTGTACGAGCCGGGTTTGCAGACAGCCGGGTTTGCAGCCAGCCAGGTTTGCAGGCAGCCGGGTTTGCAGACTGCTGGGTTTAGAGGCAGCTGGGTTTGCAGGCAGTTGGGTTTGCAAGCAGCCGGGTTTACAGGCAGCCGGGTTTGCAGGCAGCCGGGTTTGCAGGAAGCTGTGTTTGTAGGCAGCAGTGTTTGTAGGCAGTCGGGTTTGCAGGCAGCCGGGTTTACAGCCAGTCGGGTTGGCAGCCAGCCAGGTTTTAAGCGAGCTGGGTTTCCAGGCAGCCAGGTTTGTACGAGCCGGGTTTGCAGACAGCCGGGTTTGCAGCCAGCCAGGTTTGCAGGCAGCCGATTTACAGACTGCCGATGGTGCAGGCAGTCGTGTTTGTAGACTGCTGGGTTTGCAGGCAGCTTGGTTTGCAGGCAGACAGGCAGCCGTGTTTGCAGCCTGCCGAGCTTGCTGGCAGGGGTTTACAGGCAGCCGGGTTTGTATGCAGCCGGGTGAGCAGCCAGCCGGGTTTGCAGCCAGCCTGTTTTACAGGCAGCCAGGTTATCAGGCAGCCGGGTTTACAGCCAGCTGGGTTTACAGACTGTCGGGGGTGCAGGCAGTCGGGTTTATAGGCAGCAGGGTTTGCAGACAGCCGGGTGTACAGGCAGCCGGGTGTGCAGGCAGCTTGGTTTTCAGGCAGCCGGGTTTGCAGCCAGCTGGCTTTGTAACCAGCCGGGTTTACAGGCAGCCGGGTTCGCAATCAGCTGGGTTGGCAGGCAGCCGGGTTTACAGACTGCTGGGTTTGAAGGCAACTGGGTTTGCAGGCAGCTGGGTTTGCAGGCAGGAAGGCAGGCGGGTTTCCTGGCAGGGGTTTGCTGGCAGGGGTTTGCTGGCAGGGGTTTACAGGCAGTCGGGTTAGCAGGCAGCCGGGATTTCAGGCAGGCAGACAGCTGGCTTCGCAGACTGCTGGATTTGCAGGCAGACGGGTTTGCAGGCAGCCGGATTTGAATACTGCTGGGTTTGCAAGCAGCTGGGTTTGCAGGCAGTTGGGTTTGCAGGCAACCGGGTTTGCAGCCAGCCGGGTTTACAGCCAGCCGGATTTGCAGGCAGCCGGGTTTTCAGGCAGCCGGGTTTACAGGAAGCCGGGTTTGCAGGCAGCCGGGTTTGCAGGCAGCCGGGTTTGCAGGCAGCCGGGTTTGCAGGCAGCCGGTTATGCAGGCAGCCGCGTTCACAGGCAGCCGGGTTTAACGGCAGCCGGGTTTGCAAGCAGCTGGGTTTGTAGGCAGCTGGGTTTGTAGGCAGCTGGGTTCGTAGGCAGCTGGGTTTGTAGGCATTTGTGTTTGCAGGCAGTCGGGTTTGCAGCCAGCCGGGTTTACAGCCAGCCGGATTTGCAGGCAGCCGGGTTTTCAGGCAGCCGGGTTGCAGGCAGCCGGGTTTCCATTAAGCTGGGTTTGTAGGCAGCTGGGTTTAAAGGCAGCCGTGGTTGTGGGAAGTCGAGTTTGCAGGCAGCCGGGTTCACAGCCAGCCGGGTTTGCAGCCAACCAGGCTTGCAGGCAGCCGGGTTTGCAGCCAGCCGTGTTTAAAGGCAGCTGTGTTTTTTGGCAGCTGGGTTTGCAGGCAGCTGGGTTTGCAGACTGCTGGGCTTGCAGGCAGCTGGGTTTGCAGGCAGTTGGGTTTGCAGGCAGCCGGGTTTGCAGGCAGCCAAGTTTGCAGACTGCTGGGTTTGCAGGCAGTCGGGTTTGCAGGCAGCCGGGTTTGCAGGCAGTCGGGTTTGTAAGCAGCCGGGTTTGCAGACTGCTGGGTTTGCAGACTGCTTGGTTTGCAGGCAGCTGGGTTTGCAGGCAGTTGGGTTTGCAGGCAGCCGGGTTTGCAGGCAGTCGGGATTGCAGGCAGCCGAGTTTGCAGGCAGCCAGTTTTGCAGGCAGCCGGGTTTGCAGGCAGCCGGGTTTGCAGGCAGCCGGGTTTGCAGGCAGCCAGTTTTGCAGGCAGCCGGGTTTGCAGGCAGCCGGGTTTGCAGGCAGTCGGGTTTGCAAGCAGCCGGGTTTGCAGACTGCTGGGTTTGCAGACTGCTTGGTTTGCAGGCAGCTGGGTTGGCAGGCAGCCAGGTTTGCAGACTGCTGGGTTTGCAGGCAGTTGGGTTTGCAGGCAGCCGGGTTTATAGGCAGCCAGGTTTGCAGGCAGCTGGGTTTGCAGGCAGCTGGGTTTGCAGGCAGCCGGGTTTGCAGGCAGCCAGTTTTGCAGGCAGCCGGGTTTGCAGGCAGCCGGGTTTGCAGGCAGTCGGGTTTGCAGGCAGCCGGGTTTGCAGGCAGTCGGGTTTGCAAGCAGCCGGGTTTGCAGACTGCTGGGTTTGCAGACTGCTTGGTTTGCAGGCAGCTGGGTTGGCAGGCAGCCAGGTTTGCAGACTGCTGGGTTTGCAGGCAGTTGGGTTTGCAGGCAGCCGGGTTTATAGGCAGCCAGGTTTTCAGGCAGCCAGGTTTGCAGCCAGCCGGGTTTGCAGGCAGCCGGGTTTACAGGCAGTCGGGTTTGTAGGCAGCCAGGTCTGTAGGCAGCCGCGTTCACAGGCAGCAGGGTTTGCAGACTGCCGGGTTTGCAAACTGCTGGGTTTGCAGGCAGCTGGGTGTGCAGGGTGCCGGGTTTGCAGACTGCTGGGATTGCAGGCAGCTGGTTTTGCAGGCAGTTGGGTTTGCAAGCTGCTGTGTTTGCAGGCAGCTGGGTGTGCAGGCAGCATGTTTTGCAGACTGCTGGGCTTGCAGGCAGCTGGGTTTGCAGGCAGTTGGGTTTGCAGGCAGCCGGGTTTGCAGGCAGTCGGGATTGCAGGCAGCCGAGTTTGCAGGCAGCCAGTTTTGCAGGCAGCCGGGTTTTCAGGCAGCCGGGTTTGCAGGCAGCCGGGTTTGCAGGCAGTCGGGTTTGTAGGCAGCCAGGTCTGCAGGCAGCCGCGTTTACAGGCAGCAGGGTTTGCAGACTGCCGGGTTAGCAAACTGCTGGGTTTGCAGGCAGCTGGGTGTGCAGGGTGCCAGGTTTGCAGACTGCTGGGTTTGCAGGCAGCTGGTTTTGCAGGCAGTTGGGTTTGCAGACAGCCGGTTTTGCAGACAAGTGGGTTTGCAGGTAGCTGGGTTTGCAGGCAGACAGGCAGCCGAGTTTGCAGCCAGCCGGATTTGCTGGTAGGGGTTTATAGGCAGCCAGGTTAGCAGGCAGCCGGGGTTTGAGTCAACTGGGTTTACAGGCAGCCGGGTTTGCAGGCAGCTGGTTTTAAAGGCAGCCATATTTGTAGGCAGTCGAGTTTGCAGGCAGTTTGGTTTGCAGGCAGTCGGGTTTGCAGGCAGCCGGGTTTGCATGCAGCCGCGTTTACAGGCAGCCGGGTTTGCAGGCAGTTGGGTTTGCAGGCAGTCGGGTTTGCAGGCAGCCGGGTTGCAGGCAGCCGCGTTAACAGGCAGAAGGGTTTGCAGACTGCTGGGTTTGCAAACTGCTGGGTTTGCAGGTAGCTGAGTGTGCAGGCAGCCGGGTTTGCAGGCTGCTGGGTTTGCTGGCAGCTGGTTTTGCAGGCAGTTGGGTTTTCAAACTGCTGGGTTTGCAGGCAGCTGGGTGTGCAGGGAGCCAGGTTTGCAGACTGCTGGGCTTGCAGGCAGCTGGGCTTGCAGGCAGTTGGGTTTGCAGGCAGCCGGGTTTGTAGGCAGCCGGGTTTGCAGGCAGCCAAGTTTGCAGACTGCTGGGTTTGCAGGCAGCTTGGTTTACAGACTGCCGGGATTGCAGGCAGTCGGGTTTGCAGGCAGCTGGGTTTGAATGCAGCCGGTTTTGCAGGCAGCCGGGTTTGCAAGCAGCCGGGAATGCAGACAGCCGGGTTTGTAAGCAGCCGGGTTTGCAGGCAGCCGGTTTTGCAGCCAGCCGGGTTTACAGGCAGCCGGGTTTGCAGCCAGCTGGGTTTGCAGGCAGCTGGGTTTACAGACTGCCGGGGGTGCAGGCAGTCGGGTTTGCAGGTAGCCGGTTTTGCAGGCAGCCGGGTTTGCACGCAGTCCGGAATGAAGGCAGCCATGTTTGCGGCCAGCCGAGTTAGCTGGCAGGGTGTTACGGTCGCATTTCGCTGCAACCGAATAGTTTATATATTTAAAAAAAAAAAGTCCTGATTGACTTTATTTGAGTCAAAAGCCAATCAGGACTCTGGTCAAAAAGCCTGTAGGTCTAACCCAAGCCACCCGCCAATCGCAAATAGCGCAAACACCACTCCACTGAGGCTCGTAGAGTAGTTTAAGAAATTGAAGTAAATAGAAATTTTAATTTAAGAATTGGATTATATAAACTCATCATTGAATGCAAGAATGGTAGAATTAAGTAGAGAATAGGAATTAGTTCAATAGTGGTAAGTAAAAGATAAATGGTCACTAGGTTAAGGAGAACATCACCGAGCCATCCCTGAGGAAATCATTGACGTCATGCGAGCAAAAGCTTTCGGTTTCAATGTAATATTCTACGATCCATATCTTCCCGATGGCATTGACAAATCGCCGGGCCTGACACATTACAAGAATTACTATTCCAATCAGATTGCGTATCATTACATTGCACACTGAACGAACACCATCATCAATTAATAAATGAATTCACAATTGAACAGATGAGGCCTGGAGCTTCCTTAGTTAATACAGCCAGAGGTGGTCTGGTGGATGACGAGGCGCTGGCAGTGGCACTCAAGCAGGGGCGGATAAGAGCAGCTTAGATGTTCATGAAAACGAACCATACAACGTATTCCAGGGAGCCCTCAAGGATGTTCCAAATCTAATTTGTACACCACCTGCAGCCTTCTATAGTGAAGCATCTGCAACTGAACTACGTGAGATGCCAGCAACCGAAATACGACGAGCAAATTGTCGGCAACTATGTCCCGATCGCGAGATGTAAACACCGAACCGCGTATCATGTCCGACGACATGCAAACAAGACTTACACAAACAATAACAACAGACGCGAGCTGTCACTGGGAAATGTCGGAGTGACATCAGTGGTGGCGAAAAAGCCAAGATGGCCGTTGCGCAGACAGCTGATTCGACCAAATCCAGGGAGTCCCACACCAGTGGTTCTAAAACCAGAATGGGGACTGGAATGGTTCCGCAAGGAGCTGATCCGTTAGGCCGAATTGATAAATATAACTGGGAACAAAGGAAGGGGGCTCTTTTTCTTTTGGATCGTGAATTGGGAGAGTGGTCGTCGTCAGAAAATTACCACGAGTTCGCTGGGAAAAAGTGGTGTCAGGAGGCGACTTTCTTTTCTTCTTTTGGATCGTGAATGGTGAGAGTGGTCATCGTCAGAAAATTATCTCGAGTTCGCTGGGAAAAAGTGGTGTCAGAAGGCGACTTCGTATGTACGCGGCCCAGCCAGGGGTAAAGTGCTGTATTTAGATCGAAAACGGTGCAAGTGGACTTCCGTAAATTCCGATCAGCGAAGCCCTAGACAAAAAGGGGGCACGACGATTGAACGAGCGAGCGAGCGACAGTCGAGCGGTAGGGAAATTGGCGAGGGCGGCGTGTGGGGCGCGACAAGGATAAGGCCCGACGAGAACTTTTCACGACCCCGACGAGCTTCCCTGCACGGACAATTAACGGCGTAAATAGTAAGTAGAGTAAGCATTATCTGTAAGGTGTACGCGTTCATATTAGAATATAGTACAGAGTTGTAAAGAAGCCTAAGTGGAGGGAGTTTCCTTTTTTTGTTATATAGTTTGATCACGGTGTTGGATTGTTTCGGGTTTCTTCATCGATTTCAGTGTCGCGACCCAAACCAAACCCCAGTCAGGGTTTCGGTCGCGGGACGACTGTCGGCGCACGACTGGGTGGCGCCCAAAAACTTCATTAAAATTACCCCGCCCCTCTTCGTGGGCAAAACGCCGGGCACATTCGTCCACCCCGCAGCCATAAGAGGCTTCGGGGGTAAAAGTGCGCGTAGCAAGGGGTTTACAGGTAGCCGGGTTTTCAGGCAGCCGGATTCGCAATCAGCTGGGTTTGCAGGCAGCCGGGTTTACAGACAGCACCTTTTTCTGGCAGCTGGGTTTACAGACTGCCGGAAGTGCAGGCAGTTGAATTTGCAGACTGCTGGGTTTGAAGGCAGCCGGGTTCGCAATCAGCTGGGTTTGCAGGCAGCCGGGTTTACAGACTGCCGCGCGTGCAGGCAGTCGGGTTTA
The DNA here is from genome assembly GCA_963942545.1 of Oxycera nigricornis. NCBI lineage: Eukaryota > Metazoa > Arthropoda > Insecta > Diptera > Stratiomyidae > Oxycera > Oxycera nigricornis. Next base: position 28,772 of record CAWWDL010000186.1, on the reverse strand, counting down.
CAGACTGCGGGGTTTGCAGGCAGCTGGGTTTACAGACTGCCGGGGGTGCGGGCAGTTGGGTTTGTAGACTTCTGGGTTTGCAGGCAGGCGGGTTTGCAGGCAGCCGGGTTTGCAATCAGCTGGGTTTGCAGGCAGCCGGGTTTACAGACTGCCGGGGGTGCAGGTAGTCTGGTTTGCAGGCAGCCGGGTTTGCAGGCAGGCGGTTTTGCAGGCAGCCGGGTTTGCAATCAGCTGGGTTTGCAGGCAGCATGGTTTACAGACTGCCGGGAGTGCAGGCAGTCGGGTTTACAGACTGCTGGGTTTGAAGGCAGCTGGGTTTACAGACTGCCGGGGGTGCAGGCAGTCGGGTTTGTAGACTGCTGGGTTTGCAGGCAGCTGGGTTTGCAGGCAGACAGGCAGCCGTGTTTGCAGCCAGCCGAGTTTTCTGGCAGGGGTTTAAAGGCAGCCGGGTTTTCAGGCAGCCGGGTTTGCAGGCGGCCGCTTTTGCAGGCAGCCAGGTTTGCAGCCAGCCGGGTTTACAGGCAGCCGGGTTTCCAGACAGCCCCTTTTTCTGGCAGCTGGGTTTACAGACTGCCGGAGGTGCAGGCAGTTGAATTTGCAGACTGCTGGGTTTGCAGGCAGCCGGGTTTGCAGCCAGCCGGGTTTGCAGGCAGCCGGGTTTGCAAGCAGCCGCGTATGCAGGCAGCCGGGTATGTTGGCAGCCGGGTTTGCAGGCAGCCAGGTTTGCAGCCAGCCGGGTTTACAGGCAGCCGGGTTTGCAGAAAGCCCCTTTTTCTGGCAGCTGGGTTTACAGACTGCCGGAAGTGCAGGCAGTTGAATTTGCAGACTGCTGGGTTTGCAGGCAGGCGGTTTTGCAGGCAGCCGGGTTTGCAATCAGCTGGGTTTGCAGGCAGCATGGTTTACAGACTGCCGGGGGTGCAGGCAGTCGGTTTTACAGACTGCTGGGTTTGAAGGCAGCTGGGTTTACAGACTGCCGGGGGTGCAGGCAGTCGGGTTTGTAGACTGCTGGGTTTGCAGGCAGCTGGGTTTGCAGGCAAACATGCAGCCGTGTTTGCAGCCAGCCGAGTTTGCAGGCAGCCAGGTTTGCAGCCAGCCGGGTTTACAGGCAGCCGGGTTTGCAGACAGCCCCTTTTTCTGGCAGCTGGGTTTACAGACTGCCGGAGGTGCAGGCAGTTGAATTTGCAGACTGCTGGGTTTGCAGGCAGCGGGGTTTGCAGCTAGCCGGGTTGGCAGACTGCTGGGTTGTAGACAGCTGGGTTTGCAGCCAGCCGGGTTAACAGAAACCGGGTTTGCAGGCAGCGAGGTTTGTAGGCAGCTGGGTTTGTAGGCAGTCGTGTTTGCAGGCAGTCGGGTTTGCAGCCAGCCGGGTTCACAGTCAAACGGATTTGCAAGCATTCGGGTTTGCAGGCAGCCGGGTATACAGGCTGCCGGGTTTGCACACTGCTGGGTTTGCAGATTGCTGGGTTTGCAGTCAGCTGGGTTTGCTGGCTGCCGGGTATGTAGACTGCTGGGTTTGAAGACTGCTGGATTTGCAGGCAGCTGGGTTTGCAGGCAGCCAGGTTTGCAATCAGCTGGGTTTATAGGCAGGTGGGATTGCTGACTGCTGGGTTTGCAGGCAGCTGGGTTTGCCACCAGCCGGGTTAGCAGAAACCGGGTTTGCAGGCAGCGAGGTTTGTAGTCAGCTGGGTTCGTAGGCAGCCGTGTTTGCAGGCACTTGGGTTGACAGGCAGCTGGGTATACAGGCTGCCGGGTTTGCAGACTGCTGGGTTTGCAGATTGCTGGGTTGCAGTCAGCTGGGTTTGCTGGCTGCCGGGTATGCAGAATGCTGGGTTTGAAAACTGCTGGATTTGCAGGCAGCTGGGTTTGCAGGCAGCCAGTTTTGCAATCAGCTGGGTTTGTAGGCAGCCGGGTTCGCAGACTGCTGGGTTTGCAGGCAGCCGGATTTAAAGACTGCTGAGTTTGCAGCCAGCTGAGTTAGCAGACTGCTGGGTTTGCAAACTGCTAGGTTTGTAGGCAGCTGGGTTAACAGAAACCGGGTTTGCAGGCAGCGAGGTTTGTAGGCAGCTGGGTTTGTAGGCAGACGTGTTTGCAGGCAGTCGGGTTTGCAGCCAGCAGGGTTCACAGCTAAAGGGAGTTGCAGGCATTAGGATTTGCAGGCAGCCGGGTTTGCAGACTGCTAAGTTTCAAGATTGCTGGGTTTGCAGGCAGCCGGGTTTGCAGGCAGCCGGGTATGCAGGCAGCCGGGTTCGCAGCGAGGTTTTTTGGCAGCTGGGTTTGTAGGCAGTCGTGTTTGCAGGCAGTAGGGCTTGCAGCCAGCCGGATTCACAGCCAAACGGATTTGCATGCAGTCAGGTTTGCAGGCAGTCAGGTTTGCAGGCATCCGAGTTTGCAGGCAGCCGGGTATGCAGGCAGCCGCGTTTACGGGCAGCCGGGTTTGCAGACTGCTGGGTTTGCAAACTGCTAGGTTTGTAGGCAGCTGGGTTAACAGAAACCGGGTTTGCAGGCAGCGAGGTTTGTAGGCAGCTGAGTTTGTAGGCAGACGTGTTTGCAGGCAGCCGGGTTTGCAGCCAGGTGGGTTCACAGCCAAACGGATTTGCTGGCATTCGGATTTGCAAGCAGCCGGTTTTGCAGACTGCAAAGTTTCAAGATTGCTGGGTTTGCAGGCAGCTTGGTTTGCAGGCAGCCGGGTATGCAGGCAGCCGGGTTCACAGCGAGGTTTTTTGGCAGCTGGGTTTGTAGGCAGTCATGTTTGCAGGCAGTAGGGCTTGCAGCCAGCCGGGTTCACAGCCAAACGGATTTGCTGGCAGTCGGGTTTGTAGGAAACCGGGTTTGCAGGCAGCCGGGTTTGCAGGCAGTCGGGTTTGCAGGCAGCCGGGTTTGCAGGCAGCCGAGTTTGAAGGCAGTCGGGTTTGCAAGAAGCCGGGTTTGCAGGCAGCCGGGTTTGAAGGCAGTCGGTTTTCAGGCTGCCGGGTTTGCAGGCAGCCGGGTATGCAGGCAGCCGCGTTTACGGGCAGCCGGGTTTGCAGGCAGCGGGGATTGCAAGCAGCCGGGTATGCAGGAAGCCGCGTTTACGGGCAGCCGGGTTTGCAGGCAGCCGGGTTTGCAGGCAGCCGGGTTTGCAGACAGCCGGGTTTGCAGGCAGTAGGGCTTGCAGCCAGCCGGGTTCACAGCCAAACGGATTTGCAGGCAGTCGGGTTTGCAGGAAGCCGGGTTTGCAGGCAGCCGGGTTTGCAGACAGCCGGGTTTGCAGGCAGTAGGGCTTGCAGCCAGCCGGGTTAACAGCCAAATGGATTTGCAGGCAGCCGGGTTTGCAGGCAGCGGCGATTGCAAGCAGCCGGGTATGCAGGAAGCCGCGCTTACAGGCGGCCGTGATTGCAGGCAGTCGGGTTTGCAGACTGCTGGGTTAGACGGTAGCTGGGTTTGTAGGCAGCTGGATTTGCAGGCAGCCAGATTTGTAGGCAGCCGGGTTTACAGTCAGGCGGGTTTGCAGGCAGAAGGGTTTGCAGGCAGACAGACAGTCGGGTTTGCAGAATGCTGGGTTTGCAGGCAGCTGGGTTTGCAGGCAATTGGGTTTGCAGGCAGCCGGGTTTGCAGGCAGCCGGGTTTGCAGACAGCCGGGTTTGCAGGCAGAAGGGTTTGCAGAAAGTCGGGTTCGCAGGCAGCCTGGTTTACAGGCAGCTGGGATTGCAAGCAGCCGGGTATGCAGACAGCCGTGCTTAAAGGCAGGCGGGTTTGCAGGCAGCCGGGTTTGCGAGCAGAGAGGCAGCCGGGTTTGCAATCAGCTGGGTTTGTAGGCAGCCGGGTTTGTAGACTGCTGGGTTTGCAGGCAGACAGACAGCCGGATTTGCAGACTGCTGCGGTTGCAGGCAGCTGGGTTTGCAGGCAGCTGGGTTTGCAGATCGCTGGGTTTGCAGACTGCTAGGTTAGCAGGCAGATGGATTTGCAGCCAGCTGGGTTATCAGCCAGCTGGGTTTGCAGCCAGCTGGGTTTGCAGACTGCAATCAGTCAGATTTGCATGCAGCCGGGTTTGCAGACTGCTGGGTTTGCAGGCAGCCGGATTTGCAGACTGCTGGGTTTGCAGCCAGCTGGGCTTGCAGACTGCTGGGTTTGCAGGCAGATGGGTTTGCAGGCAGCCGGGCTGCAGACTGCTGGGTTTGCAGACTGATGGGGTTGCATGCAGCTGGTTTTGCAGACAGCGGAGTTTGCAGACTGCTGGGTTTGCAGACTGCTGGGTTTGCAGCCAGCTGGGTTTGCAGCCAGCTAGGTTTACAGATTGCTGGGTTTGTAGGCAGCTGGATTTGCAGACTGCTGGAATTGCAGCCAGCTGGGTTTATAGACTGCTGGGTGTGCAGGCAGATGGGTTTTCAGGCAGCCGGGCTGCAGACTGCTGAATTTGCAGACTGCTAGGTTTGCAGGCAGCTGGGTTTGCAGGCAGCCGAGTTTGCAGACTGCTGGGTTTGCAGGCAGCTGGATTTGCAGACTGCTGGGTTTGCAGCTAGCTGGGTTTGCTGACTGCTGGGTTCGCAGTCGGCTCAGTTTGCAGACTGCTGGGTTTGCAGACTGCTAGGTTGGCAGGCAGCTGGTTTTGCAGACAGCCGAGTTTGCAGGCAGTCGGTTTTGCAATCAGCTGGATTTGCAGACTGCTGGGTGTGCAGCCAGCAAGGTTTGCAGAATGCTGGGTTTGCAGCCAGCTGGGTTTGCAGACTGCTAGGTTTGCAGACTGCTAGGTTGGCAGGCAGCTGGTTTTGCAGATAGCCGAGTTTGCAGGCAGCCGGTTTTGCAGACGGCTGGGTTTGCAGCCAGCTGGGTTTGTAGACTGCTGGGTTTGCAGCCAGCTGGGTTTGCAGCCAGCTGGGTTTGCAGCCAGCTGGGTTTGCAGCCAGCTGGGTTTGTAGACTGCTGGGTTTGCAGGCAGATGGGTTTGCAGGCAGCCGGGCTGCAGACTGCTGAATTTGCAGACTGCTAGGTTTGCAGGCAGCTGGGTTTGCAGGCAGCCGAGTTTGCAGACTGCTGGGTTTGCAGGCAGCCTGATTTGCAGACTGCTGGGTTTGCAGCCAGCTGTGTTTGCAGACTGCTGGGTTTGCAGCCGGCGAAGTTTGCAGACTGCTATGTTTGCAGCCAGTTGGGTTTGCAGACTGCTGGGTTTGCAGCCAGCTGTGTTTGCAGACTGCTGGGTTTGCAGCCGGCGAAGTTTGCAGACTGCTATGTTTGCAGCCAGCTGGGTTTGAAGACTGCTAGGTTGGCAGGTAGCTCGTTTTGCAGACAGCCGAGTTTGCAGGCAGCCGGTTTTGCAATCAGCTGGATTTGCAGACTGATGGGTTTGCAGCCAGCTGGTTTTGCAGCCAGTTGGGTTTGCAGACTGCTGGGTTTGCAGGCAGCCGAATTTGCAGACTGCTCGGTTTGCAGGCAGCTGGATTTGCACACTGCTGAGTTTGCAGACTGCTGGCTTTGCAGACTGCTGGGTTTGCAGACTGCTGGGTTTGCAGCCAGCTGGGTTTGCAGAATACTTGGTTTGCAGCCAGCTGGGTTTGCAGACTGCTAGGTTGGCAGGCAGCTAGTTTTGCAGACAGCCGAGTTTGTAGGCAGCCGGTTTTACAATCAGCTGGATTTGCAGACTGCTGGGTGTGCAGCCAGCTAGGTTTGCAGAATGCTGGGTTTGCAGACTGCTAGGTTGGCAGGCAGCTGGTTTTGCAGATAGCCGAGTTTGCAGGCAGACGGTTTTGCAGATAGCCGAGTTTGCAGGCAGACGGTTTTGCAATCAGCTGGATTTGCAGACGGCTGGGTTTGCAGCCAGCTGGGTTTGCACACTGCTGGGTTTGCAGCCAGCTGGGTTTGCAGCCAGCTGGGTTTGCAGGCAGCCGGGTATGCAGGCAGCTGGGTTTGCAGACTGCTGGGTTTGCAGACTGCTAGGTTAGCAGGCAGATGGATTTGCAGCCAGCTGGGTTATCAGCCAGCTGGGTTTGCAGCCAGCTGGGTTTGCAGACTGCAATCAGCCAGATTTGCAGGCAGCCGAGTTTGCAGGCAGTCGGGTTTGCAGGCAGCCGGGTTTGCAAGCAGCCGGGTTTGCAGGCAGCCGGGTTTGCAGGCAGCCGGGTTTGCAGGCAGCGCAGGCAGACAGACAGCCGGGTTTGCAGAATGCTGGGTTTGCAGGCAGCTGGGTTTGCAGGCAATTGGGTTTGCAGGCAGCCGGGTTTGCAGGCAGCCGGGTTTGCAGACAGCCGGGTTTGCAGGCAGCCGGGTTTGCAGGCAGCCGGGTTTGCAGGCAGCCGCGTTTACAAGCAGTCGGGTTTGCAGACTGCTGGGTTAGACGGTAGCTGGGTTTGTAGGCAGCTGGATTTGCAGGCAGCCAGATTTGTAGGCAGCCGGGTTTACAGTCAGCCGGGTTTGCAGGCAGAAGGGTTTGCAGGCAGACAGACAGCCGGTTTTGCAGACTGCTGGGTTTGCAGACTGCTAGGTTTGCAGGCAGCTGGGTTTGCAGGCAGCCGAATTTGCAGACTGCTGGGTTTGCAGGCAGCTGGATTTGCACACTGCTGAGTTTGCAGACTGCTGGCTTTGCAGACTGCTGGGTTTGCAGACTGCTGGGTTTGCAGCCAGCTGGGTTTGCAGCCAGCTGGTTTTGCAGAATGCTGGGTTTGCAGACTGCTAGGTTGGCAGGCAGCTGGTTTTGCAGACAGCCGAGTTTGCAGGCAGCCGGTTTTACAATCAGCTGGATTTGCAGACTGCTGGGTGTGCAGCCAGCTGGGTTTGCAGAATGCTGGGTTTGCAGCCAGCTGGGTTTGCAGACTGCTAGGTTGGCAGGCAGCTGGTTTTGCAGATAGCCGAGTTTGCAGGCAGACGGTTTTGCAATCAGCTGGATTTGCAGACGGCTGGGTTTGCAGCCAGCTGGGTTTGCACACTGCTGGGTTTGCAGCCAGCTGGGTTTGCAGCCAGCTGGGTTTGCAGCCAGCTGGATTTGCAGACTGCAATCAGCCAGCTTTGCAGGCAGCCGAGTTTGCAGGCAGTCGGGTTTGCAGGCAGCCGGGTTTGCAAGCAGCCGGGTTTGCAGGCAGCCGGGTTTGCAGGCAGCCGCGTTTACAAGCAGTCGGGTTTGCAGACTGCTGGGTTAGACGGTAGCTGGGTTTGTAGGCAGCTGGATTTGCAGGCAGCCAGATTTGTAGGCAGCCGGGTTTACAGTCAGCCGGGTTTGCAGGCAGAAGGGTTTGCAGGCAGACAGACAGCCGGGTTTGCAGAATGCTGGGTTTGCAGGCAGCTGGGTTTGCAGGCAATTGGGTTTGCAGGCATTCGGATTTGCAGGCAGCCGGTTTTGCAGACTGCAAAGTTTCAAGATTGCTGGGTTTGCAGGCAGCCGGGTATGCAGGCAGCCGGGTTCACAGCGAGGTTTTTTGGCAGCTGGGTTTGTAGGCGGTCATGTTTGCAGGCAGTAGGGCTTGCAGCCAGCCGGGTTCACAGCCAAACGGATTTGCTGGCAGTCGGGTTTGTAGGAAACCGGGTTTGCAGGCAGCCGGGTTTGCAGGCAGTCGGGTTTGCAGGCAGCCGGGTTTGCAGGCAGCCGAGTTTGAAGGCAGTCGGGTTTGCAAGAAGCCGGGTTGGCAGGCAGCCGGGTTTGCAGGCAGTCGGTTTTCAGGCTGCCGGGTTTGCAGGCAGCCGGGTATGCAGGCAGCCGCGTTTACGGGCAGCCGGGTTTGCAGGCAGCGGGGATTGCAAGCAGCCGGGTATGCAGGAAGCCGCGTTTAAGGGCAGCCGGGTTTGCAAACAGCCGGGTTTGCACACTGCTGGGTTAGACGGTAGCTGGGTTTGTAGGCAGCTGGATTTGCAGGCAGCCAGATTTGTAGGCAGCCGGGTTTACAGTCAGAAGGGTTTGCAGGCAGCCAGACAGCCGGGTTTGCAGAATGCTGGGTTTGCAGGCAGCTGGGTTTGCAGGCAGTTGGGTTTGCAGGCAGCCGGGTTTGCAGGCAGCCGGGTTTGCAGACAGCCGGGTTTGCAGGCAGTAGGGCTTGCAGCCAGCCGGGTTCACAGCCAAACGGATTTGCAGGCAGTTGGGTTTGCAGGCAGCCGGGTTTGCAGGCAGCCGCGTTTACAAGCAGTCGGGTTTGCAGACTGCTGGGTTAGACGTTAGCTGGGTTTGTAGGCAGCTGGATTTGCAGGCAGCCAGATTTGTAGGCAGCCGGGTTTACAGTCAGCCGGGTTTGCAGGCAGAAGGGTTTGCAAGCAGACAGACAGCCGGGTTTGCAGAATGCTGGGTTTGCAGGCAGCTGGGTTTGCAGGCAGTTGGGCTTGCAGGCAGCCGGGTTTGCACACTACTGGGTTTGCAGCCAGCTGGGTTTGCAGCCAGCTGGGTTTGCAGCCAGCTGGATTTGCAGACTGCAATCAGCCAGCTTTGCAGGCAGCCGAGTTTGCAGGCAGTCGGGTTTGCAGGCAGCCGGGTTTGCAAGCAGCCGGGTTTGCAGGCAGCCGGGTTTGCAAGCAGCCGGGTTTGCAGGCAGCCGGGTTTGCAGGCAGCCGCGTTTACAAGCAGTCGGGTTTGCAGACTGCTGGGTTAGACGGTAGCTGGGTTTGTAGGCAGCTGGATTTGCAGGCAGCCAGATTTGTAGGCAGCCGGGTTTACAGTCAGCCGGGTTTGCAGGCAGAAGGGTTTGCAGGCAGACAGACAGCCGGGTTTGCAGAATGCTGGGTTTGCAGGCAGCTGGGTTTGCAGGCAATTGGGTTTGCAGGCATTCGGATTTGCAGGCAGCCGGTTTTGCAGACTGCAAAGTTTCAAGATTGCTGGGTTTGCAGGCAGCCGGGTATGCAGGCAGCCGGGTTCACAGCGAGGTTTTTTGGCAGCTGGGTTTGTAGGCGGTCATGTTTGCAGGCAGTAGGGCTTGCAGCCAGCCGGGTTCACAGCCAAACGGATTTGCTGGCAGTCGGGTTTGTAGGAAACCGGGTTTGCAGGCAGCCGGGTTTGCAGGCAGTCGGGTTTGCAGGCAGCCGGGTTTGCAGGCAGCCGAGTTTGAAGGCAGTCGGGTTTGCAAGAAGCCGGGTTGGCAGGCAGCCGGGTTTGCAGGCAGTCGGTTTTCAGGCTGCCGGGTTTGCAGGCAGCCGGGTATGCAGGCAGCCGCGTTTACGGGCAGCCGGGTTTGCAGGCAGCGGGGATTGCAAGCAGCCGGGTATGCAGGAAGCCGCGTTTAAGGGCAGCCGGGTTTGCAAACAGCCGGGTTTGCACACTGCTGGGTTAGACGGTAGCTGGGTTTGTAGGCAGCTGGATTTGCAGGCAGCCAGATTTGTAGGCAGCCGGGTTTACAGTCAGAAGGGTTTGCAGGCAGCCAGACAGCCGGGTTTGCAGAATGCTGGGTTTGCAGGCAGCTGGGTTTGCAGGCAGTTGGGTTTGCAGGCAGCCGGGTTTGCAGGCAGCCGGGTTTGCAGACAGCCGGGTTTGCAGGCAGTAGGGCTTGCAGCCAGCCGGGTTCACAGCCAAACGGATTTGCAGGCAGTTGGGTTTGCAGGCAGCCGGGTTTGCAGGCAGCCGCGTTTACAAGCAGTCGGGTTTGCAGACTGCTGGGTTAGACGTTAGCTGGGTTTGTAGGCAGCTGGATTTGCAGGCAGCCAGATTTGTAGGCAGCCGGGTTTACAGTCAGCCGGGTTTGCAGGCAGAAGGGTTTGCAAGCAGACAGACAGCCGGGTTTGCAGAATGCTGGGTTTGCAGGCAGCTGGGTTTGCAGGCAGTTGGGCTTGCAGGCAGCCGGGTTTGCAGGCAGCCGGGTTTGCAGGCAGCCGGGTTTGCAGGCAGCCGGGTTTGCAGGCAGCCGGGTTTGCAGGCAGCCGCGTTTACAAGCAGTCGGGTTTGCAGACTGCTGGGTTTCAGGCAGCTGGGTTTGTAGGCAGCTGGATTTGCAGGCAGCCAGATTTGTAGGCAGCCGGGTTTACAGTCAGCCGGGTTTGCAGGCAGAAGGGTTTGCAGGCAGACAGACAGCCGGGTTTGCAGAATGCTGGGTTTGCAGGCAGCTGGGTTTGCAGGCAATTGGGTTTGCAGGCATTCGGATTTGCAGGCAGCCGGTTTTGCAGACTGCAAAGTTTCAAGATTGCTGGGTTTGCAGGCAGCTTGGTTTGCAGGCAGCCGGGTATGCAGAGAGCCGGGTTCACAGCGAGGTTTTTTGGCAGCTGGGTTTGTAGGCAGTCATGTTTTCAGGCAGTAGGGCTTGCAGCCAGCCGGATTCACAGCCAAACGGATTTGCAGGCAGTCGGGTTTGCAGGAAGCCGGGTTTGCAGGCAGCCGGGTTTGCAGACAGCCGGGTTTGCAGGCAGTAGGGCTTGCAGCCAGCCGGGTTCACAGCCAAATGGATTTGCAGGCAGCCGGGTTTGCAGGCAGCGGCGATTGCAAGCAGCCGGGTATGCAGGAAGCCGCGTTTACAGGCGGCCGTGATTGCAGGCAGTCGGGTTTGCAGACTGCTGGGTTAGACGGTAGCTGGGTTTGTAGGCAGCTGGATTTGCAAGCAGCCAGATTTGTAGGCAGCCGGGTTTGCAGGCAGAAGGGTTTGCAGGCAGACAGACAGCCGGGTTTGCAGAATGCTGGGTTTGCAGGCAGCTGGGTTTGCAGGAAATTGGGTTTGCAGGCAATTGGGTTTGCAGGCAGCCGGGTTTGCAGACAGCCGGGTTTGCAGGCAGAAGGGTTTGCAGAAAGTCGGGTTCGCAGGCAGCCTGGTTTCCAGGCAGCTGGGATTGCAAGCAGCTGGGTATGCAGACAGCCGTGTTTAAAGGCAGGCGGGTTTGCAGGCAGCAGGGTTTGCGAGCAGAGAGGCAGCCGGGTTTGCAATCAGCTGGGTTTAGAGGCAGCCGGGTTTGTAGACTGCTGGGTTTGCAGGCAGACAGACAGCCGGGTTTGCAGACTGCTGGAGTTACAGGCAGCTGGGTTTGCAGGCAGCTGGGTTTGCAGACTGCTGGGTTTGCAGACTGCTAGGTTAGCAGGCAGATGGATTTGCAGCCAGCTGGGTTATTAGCCAGCTGGGTTTGCAGCCAGCTGGGTTTGCAGACTGCAATCAGCCAGCTTTGCAGGCAGCCGAGTTTGCAGGCAGTCGGGTTTGCAGGCAGCCGGGTTTGCAAGCAGCCGGGTTTGCAGGCAGCCGGGTTTGCAGGCAGCCGCGTTTACAAGCAGTCGGGTTTGCAGACTGCTGGGTTTCCAGACTGCTAGGTTTGCAGGCAGCTGGGTTTGCAGGCAGCCGGGTTTGCAGACTGCCGGGTTTGCAGGCAGCCGGATTTGCAGACTGCTGGGTTTGCAGCCAGCTGGGCTTGCAGACTGCTGGGTTTGCAGGCAGATGGGTTTGCAGAAAGTCGGGTTCGCAGGCAGTCTGGTTTACAGGCAGCTGGGATTGTAAGCAGCCGGGTATTAAGATAGCCGCGTTTAAAGGAAGGCGGGTTTGCAGGCAGAGAGGCAGCCGGGTTTGCAGTCAGCTGGGTTTGTAGGCAGCCGGGTTTGCAGGCAGCTGGGTTTGCAGGCAGCCGGGTTTGCAAGCTGCTGGGGTTGCAGACCGCCGGATTTGCAGACTGCTGGGTTTGCAGCCAGCTGGGTTTGCAGACTGCTGCGTTTGCAGGCAGATGGGTTTGCAGGCAGCCGGGTTGCAGAGTGCTGGGTTTGCAGCCAGCTGGGTTATCAGCCAGCTGGGTTATCTGCCAGCTGGGTTTGCAGCCAGCTGGGTTTGCAGACTGCAATCAGCCAGATTTGCAGGCAGCCGGGTTTGCAGACTGCTGGGTTTGCAGGCAGCCGGATTTGCAGACTGCTGGGTTTGCAGCCAGCTGTGCTTGCAGACTGCTGGGCTTGCAGGCAGATGGGTTTGCAGGCAGCCGGGCTGCAGACTGCTGGGTTTGCAGACTGATGGGTTTGCATGCAGCTGGTTTTGCAGACAGCGGAGTTTGCAGACTGCTGGGTTTGCAGACTGCTGGGTTTGCAGCCAGCTGGGTTTGCAGCCAGCTGGGTTTACAGATTGCTGGGTTTGTAGGCAGCTGGATTTGCAGACTGCTGGGTTTGCAGCCAGCTGGGTTTGTAGACTGCTGGGTTTGCAGGCAGATGGGTTTTCAGGCAGCCGGGCTGCAGACTGCTGAATTTGCAGACTGCTAGGTTTGCAGGCAGCTGGGTTTGCAGGCAGCCGAGTTTGCAGACTGCTGGGTCTGCAGGCAGCTGGATTTGCAGACTGCTGGGTTTGCAGCTAGCTGGGTTTGCTGACTGCTGGGTTCGCAGTCGGCTCAGTTTGCAGACTGCTAGCGTTGCAGACTGCTAGGTTGGTAGGCAGCTGGTTTTGCAGACAGCCGAGTTTGCAGGCAGTCGGTTTTGCAATCAGCTGGATTTGCAAACTGCTGGGTGTGCAGCCAGCTGGGTTTGCAGAATGCTGGGTTTGCAGCCAGCTGGGTTTGCAGACTGCTAGGTTTGCAGACGGCTAGGTTGGCAGGCAGCTGGTTTTGCAGATAGCCGAGTTTGCAGGCAGCCGGTTTTGCAGACGGCTGGGTTTGCAGCCAGCTGGGTTTGTAGACTGCTTGGTTTGTAGGCAGCCGGATTTGCAGACTGTTGGGTTTGCAGCCAGCTGGGTTTGTAGACTGCTGGGTTTGCAGGCAGATGGGTTTACAGGCAGCCGGATTTGCAGACTGCTGGGTTTGCAGCTAGCTGGGTTTTGTAGACTGCTAGGTTTGCAGGCAGATGGGTTTTCAGGCAGCCGGGCTGCAGACTGCTGAATTTGCAGCCTGCTAGGTTTGCAGGCAGCTGGGTTTGCAGGCAGCCGAATTTGCAGACTGCTGGGTTTGCAGGCAGCTGGATTTGCACACTGCTGAGTTTGCAGACTGCTTGGTTTGCAGAATGCTGGCTTTGCAACCAGCTGGGTTTGCAGACTGCTAGGTTGGCAGGTAGCTGGTTTTGCAGACAGCCGAGTTTGCAGGCAGCCGGTTTTGCAATCAGCTGGATTTGCAGACTGATGGGTTTGCAGCCAGCTGGTTTTGCACACAGCTGTGTTTGCAGACTGCTGGGTTTGCAGACTGCTGGTTTTGCAGACTGCTAGGTTTGCAGGCAGCTGGGTTTTTCAGGCAGCCGAATTTGCAGACTGCTGGGTTTGCAGGCAGCTGGATTTGCACACTGCTGAGTTTGCAGACTGCTGGTCTTGCAGACTGCTGGGTTTGCAGACTGCTGGGTTTGCAGCCAGCTGGGTTTGCAAGCAGATGGGTTTGCAGGCAGCCGGGCTGCATACTGCTGAATTTGCAGACTGCTAGGTTTGCAGGCAGCCGAGTTTGCAGGCAGACGGGTTTGCAATCAGCTTGATTTCTAAACTGCTGGGTTGGCAGCCAGCTGGGTTTGCAGACTGCTGGGTTTGCAGCCGACGGGGTTTGCAGACTGCTGGGTTTACAGGCAGCCGGATTTGCAGACTCCTGGGTTTGCAGCCAGCTGGGTTTGTAGACTGCTGGGTTTGCAGGCAGATGGGTTTTCAGGCAGCCGGGCTGCAGACTTCTGAATTTGCAGACTGCTAGGTTTGCAGGCAGCTGGGTTTGCAGGCAGCCGAATTTGCAGACTGCTGGGTTTGCAGGCAGCCGGATTTGCAGACTGCTGGATTTGCACACTGCTGAGTTTGCAGACTGCTGGGTTTGCAGACTGCTGGGTTTGCAGCCAGCTGGGTTTGCAGAATACTTGGTTTGCAGCCAGCTGGGTTTGCAGACTGCTAGGTTGGCAGGCAGCTGGTTTTGCAGACAGCCGAGTTTGCAGGCAGGCGGTTTTGCAATCAGCTGGATTTGCAGACTGCTGGGTGTGCAGCCAGCTGGGTTTGCAGAATGCTGGGTTTGCAGCCAGCTGGGTTTGCAGACTGCTAGGTTGGCAGGCAGCTGGTTTTGCAGACAGCCGGGTTTGCAGGCAGCCGGTTTTGCAATCAGCTGGATATGCAGACTGCTGGGATTGCAGCCAGCTGGTTTTGCACACTGCTGTGTTTGCAGACTGCTGGATTTGCAGACTGCTAGGTTTGCAGGCAGCCGTGTTTGCAGGCAGTCGGGTTTGCAGGAAGCCGGGTTTGCAGGCAGCCGGGTTTGCAGGCAGTCTGGTTTGCAGGCTGCCGGGTTTGCAGACTGCTTGGTTTGCAGACTGCTGGATTTGCAGGCAGCTGGGTTTGCAGGCAGCCAGGTATGCAATCAGCTGGGTAGGTAGGCAGCTGGGATTGCAGGCAGCCGAGTTTTAATGCAGCCGGGTTTGCAGGAAGAAGGGTTGCAGAAAGTCGGGTTCGCAGGCAGCCTGGTTTACAGGCAGCCGGGATTGCAAGAGCCGTGTATGGAGGCAGCCGCGTTTAAAGGCAGGCGGGTTGCAGACAGATGGGTTTGCAGTCAGCCGGGTTTGCAGGCAGTCTTGTTTTCTGGCAGCTAAGTTTGCAAGCAGCTGGGTTTACAGGCTGCCGAGTTTGTAGACTGCTTGGTTTGCAGGTAGCTGGGTTTGCAGGCAGCCAGGTATGCAATCAGCTGGGTAGGTAGGCAGCTGGGATTGCAGGCAGCCGAGTTTTAATGCAGCCAGGTTTGCAGGCAGAAGGGCTTGCAGAAAGTCGGGTTCGCAGGCAGCCTGGTTTACAGGCAGCCGGGATTGCATGCAGCCGGGTATGCAGGCAGCCTCGTTTAAAGGCAGGCGGGTTTGCAGGCAGCCGGGTTTGCGGGCAGAGAGGCATCCGGGTTTGCGATCAGCTGGGGTTGTAGGCAGCCAGGTTTGCAGACTGCTGGGTTTGCAGGCAGCTGGGTTTGCAGGCAGACAGACAGTCGGGTTCGCAGGCAGCCGGGTAAGCAGACAGCCGGGTTTGCAGGCAGTCGGGTTTACAGGCAGCCAGATTTGCAGACTGCTGGATTTGCAGACTGCTTGGTTTTGTAGGTAGCTGGGTTTGCAGGATGCCGGGTTCGCAGACTGCTGGGTTTGCAGGCAGCCGGATTTGAAGACTGGTGGGTTTGCAGCCAGCTGGGTTAGCAGACTGCTGGGTTTGCAGCCAGCTGGGTTTGCAGACTGCTGGGTTTGTAGGCAGCCGGATTTGCAGACTGTTGGGTTTGCAGCCAGCTGGGTTTGCAGACTGCTGGGTTTGCAGGCAGATGGGTTTGCCGGCAGCGGGGCTGCAGACTGCTGAATTTGCAGACTGCTAGCTTTGCAGGCAGCTGGGTTTGCAGGCAGCCGGGTTTGCAGACTGCTGGGTTTGCAGGCAGCCGGACTTGCAGACTGCTGGTTTTCCAGCCAGCTGTGTTTGCAGACTGCTGGGTTTGCAGGCAGATGGGTTTGCAGACAGCGGAGTTTGCAGGCAGCCGGTTTTGCAATCAGCTGGATTTGCAGACTGCTGGGTTTGCAGCCAGCCGGATTTGCAGACTGCTGGGTTTGCAGGCAGCCGGGTTTGCAGACTGCTGGGTTTGCAGGCAGCCGGATTTGCAGACTGCTGGGTTTGCAGCCAGCTGTGTTTGCAGACTGCTCTGTTTGCAGACCGATGGGTTTGCAGGCAGCTGGTTTTGCAGACAGCGGAGTTTGCAGGCAGCTGGGTTTGCAGCCAGCTGGGTTTCCAGCCAGCTGGGTTTGCAGATTGCTGGGTTTATAGGCAGCCGGATTTTCAGACTGTTGGGTTTGCAGCCAGCTGGGTTTGTAGACTGCTGGGTTGGCAGGCAGAAGGGTTTGCAGGCAGCCGGGCTGCAGACTGCTGAATTTGCACACTGCAAGGTTTGCAGGCAGCTGGGTTTGCAGGCAGCCGAGTGTGCAGACTTCTGGGTTTGCAGGCAGCATGATTTGCAGACTGCTGGGTTTGCAGCCAGCTGGGTTTGCAGACTGCTGGGTTTGCAGCCGGCTGGGTTTGCAGACTGCTTGGTTTGCAGCCAGTTGGGTTTGCAAACTGCTAGGTTGGCAGGCAGCTGGTTTTGCAGACAGCCGAGTTTGCAGGCAGCCGGTTTTGCAATCAGCTGGATTTGCAGCCAGCTGGTTTTGTACACCGCTGTGTTTGCAGACCGCTGGGTTTGCACACTGCTGGGTTTGCAGACTGCTAGGTTTGTAGGCAGCCGTGTTTGCAGGCAGTCGGGTTTGCAGGAAGCCGGGTTTGCAGGCAGCCGGGTGTGCAGGCAGTCTGGTTTGCAGGCTGCCGGGTTTGCAGACTGCTTGGTTTGCAGACTGCTGGATTTGCACACAGCTGGGTTTGCAGGCAGCCAGGTTTGCAATCAGCTGGGTTTGTAGGCAGCTGGGTTTGCAGGCAGCCGGGTTTGAACGCAGCCAGGTTTGCAGGCAGAAGGGTTTGCAGAAAGTCGGGTTTGCAGAAAGTCGGGTTTGCAATTAGCTGGAATTGTAGGCAGCCGGGTTTGCAGACTGCTGGGTTTGTAGGCAGCTGGGTTTGCAGGCAGCTGGGTTTGCAGGCAGCTTGGTTTGCAGACTGCTGGGTTTGCTGACTGCTGGGTTTGCAGGCAAATGGGTTTGCAGGCAGCCGGGCTGCAGACTGCTAGGTTTGCAGACTGATGGGTTTGCAGGCAGCTGGTTTTGCAGACAGCCGAGTTTGCAGGCAGCCGGGTTTGCAATCAGCTTGATTTGCAAACTGCTGGGTTTGCAGCCAGCTGGGTTTGCAGACTGCTGGGTTTGCAGCCAGCTGGGTTTGCAGCCAGCTGGGTTTGCAGACTGCTGGGTTTGCAGACTGCTAGGTTTGTAGGCAGCCGTGTTTGCAGGCAGTCGGGTTTGCAGGAAGCCGTGTTTGCAGGCAGTCGGGTTTGCAGGAAGCCGGGTTTGCAGGCAGTCTGGTTTGCAGGCAGCCGCGTATGCAGGCAGCCGCGTTTACAGGCAGCCGGTTTTGCAGACTGCTGAGTTTGCAGACTGCTAGGTTTGCAGGCAGCTGGTTTTACAGGCAGCCGAGTTTGCAGGCAGCCGGGTTTGCAATCAGCTTGATTTGCAAACTGCTGGGTTTGCAGCTAGCTGGGTTTGCAGACTGCTGGGTTTGCAGGCAGCCGGACTTGCAGACTGCTGGTTTTCCAGCCAGCTGTGTTTGCAGACTGCTGGGTTTGCAGGCAGATGGGTTTGCAGACAGCGGAGTTTGCAGGCAGCCGGTTTTGCAATCAGCTGGATTTGCAGACTGCTGGGTTTGCAGGCAGCCGGATTTGCAGACTGCTGGATTTGCACACTGCTGAGTTTGCAGACTGCTGGGTTTGCAGACTGCTGGGTTTGCAGCCAGCTGGGTTTGCAGAATACTTGGTTTGCAGCCAGCTGGGTTTGCAGACTGCTAGGTTGGCAGGCAGCTGGTTTTGCAGACAGCCGAGTTTGCAGGCAGGCGGTTTTGCAATCAGCTGGATTTGCAGACTGCTGGGTGTGCAGCCAGCTGGGTTTGCAGAATGCTGGGTTTGCAGCCAGCTGGGTTTGCAGACTGCTAGGTTGGCAGGCAGCTGGTTTTGCAGACAGCCGGGTTTGCAGGCAGCCGGTTTTGCAATCAGCTGGATATGCAGACTGCTGGGATTGCAGCCAGCTGGTTTTGCACACTGCTGTGTTTGTAGACTGCTGGATTTGCAGACTGCTAGGTTTGCAGGCAGCCGTGTTTGCAGGCAGTCGGGTTTGCAGGAAGCCGGGTTTGCAGGCAGCCGGGTTTGCAGGCAGTCTGGTTTGCAGGCTGCCGGGTTTGCAGACTGCTTGGTTTGCAGACTGCTGGATTTGCAGGCAGCTGGGTTTGCAGGCAGCCAGGTATGCAATCAGCTGGGTAGGTAGGCAGCTGGGATTGCAGGCAGCCGAGTTTTAATGCAGCCGGGTTTGCAGGAAGAAGGGTTGCAGAAAGTCGGGTTCGCAGGCAGCCTGGTTTACAGGCAGCCGGGATTGCAAGAGCCGTGTATGGAGGCAGCCGCGTTTAAAGGCAGGCGGGTTGCAGACAGATGGGTTTGCAGTCAGCCGGGTTTGCAGGCAGTCTTGTTTTCTGGCAGCTAAGTTTGCAAGCAGCTGGGTTTACAGGCTGCCGAGTTTGTAGACTGCTTGGTTTGCAGGTAGCTGGGTTTGCAGGCAGCCAGGTATGCAATCAGCTGGGTAGGTAGGCAGCTGGGATTGCAGGCAGCCGAGTTTTAATGCAGCCAGGTTTGCAGGCAGAAGGGCTTGCAGAAAGTCGGGTTCGCAGGCAGCCTGGTTTACAGGCAGCCGGGATTGCATGCAGCCGGGTATGCAGGCAGCCTCGTTTAAAGGCAGGCGGGTTTGCAGGCAGCCGGGTTTGCGGGCAGAGAGGCATCCGGGTTTGCGATCAGCTGGGGTTGTAGGCAGCCAGGTTTGCAGACTGCTGGGTTTGCAGGCAGCTGGGTTTGCAGGCAGACAGACAGTCGGGTTCGCAGGCAGCCGGGTAAGCAGACAGCCGGGTTTGCAGGCAGTCGGGTTTAAAGGCAGCCAGATTTGCAGACTGCTGGATTTGCAGACTGCTTGGTTTTGTAGGTAGCTGGGTTTGCAGGATGCCGGGTTCGCAGACTGCTGGGTTTGCAGGCAGCCGGATTTGAAGACTGGTGGGTTTGCAGCCAGCTGGGTTAGCAGACTGCTGGGTTTGCAGCCAGCTGGGTTTGCAGACTGCTGGGTTTGTAGGCAGCCGGATTTGCAGACTGTTGGGTTTGCAGCCAGCTGGGTTTGCAGACTGCTGGGTTTGCAGGCAGATGGGTTTGCCGGCAGCGGGGCTGCAGACTGCTGAATTTGCAGACTGCTAGCTTTGCAGGCAGCTGGGTTTGCAGGCAGCCGGGTTTGCAGACTGCTGGGTTTGCAGGCAGCCGGACTTGCAGACTGCTGGTTTTCCAGCCAGCTGTGTTTGCAGACTGCTGGGTTTGCAGGCAGATGGGTTTGCAGACAGCGGAGTTTGCAGGCAGCCGGTTTTGCAATCAGCTGGATTTGCAGACTGCTGGGTTTGCAGCCAGCCGGATTTGCAGACTGCTGGGTTTGCAGGCAGCCGGGTTTGCAGACTGCTGGGTTTGCAGGCAGCCGGATTTGCAGACTGCTGGGTTTGCAGCCAGCTGTGTTTGCAGACTGCTCTGTTTGCAGACCGATGGGTTTGCAGGCAGCTGGTTTTGCAGACAGCGGAGTTTGCAGGCAGCTGGGTTTGCAGCCAGCTGGGTTTCCAGCCAGCTGGGTTTGCAGATTGCTGGGTTTATAGGCACCCGGATTTGCAGACTGTTGGGTTTGCAGCCAGCTGGGTTTGTAGACTGCTGGGTTGGCAGGCAGAAGGGTTTGCAGGCAGCCGGGCTGCAGACTGCTGAATTTGCACACTGCAAGGTTTGCAGGCAGCTGGGTTTGCAGGCAGCCGAGTGTGCAGACTTCTGGGTTTGCAGGCAGCCGGATTTGCAGACTGCTGGGTTTGCAGCCAGCTGAGTTTGCAGACTGCTGGGTTTGCAGCCGGCTGGGTTTGCAGACTGCTTGGTTTGCAGCCAGTTGGGTTTGCAAACTGCTAGGTTGGCAGGCAGCTGGTTTTGCAGACAGCCGAGTTTGCAGGCAGCCGGTTTTGCAATCAGCTGGATTTGCAGCCAGCTGGTTTTGTACACCGCTGTGTTTGCAGACCGCTGGGTTTGCACACTGCTGGGTTTGCAGACTGCTAGGTTTGTAGGCAGCCGTGTTTGCAGGCAGTCGGGTTTGCAGGAAGCCGGGTTTGCAGGCAGCCGGGTGTGCAGGCAGTCTGGTTTGCAGGCTGCCGGGTTTGCAGACTGCTTGGTTTGCAGACTGCTGGATTTGCACACAGCTGGGTTTGCAGGCAGCCAGGTTTGCAATCAGCTGGGTTTGTAGGCAGCTGGGTTTGCAGGCAGCCGGGTTTGAACGCAGCCAGGTTTGCAGGCAGAAGGGTTTGCAGAAAGTCGGGTTTGCAGAAAGTCGGGTTTGCAATTAGCTGGAATTGTAGGCAGCCGGGTTTGCAGACTGCTGGGTTTGTAGGCAGCTGGGTTTGCAGGCAGCTGGGTTTGCAGGCAGCTTGGTTTGCAGACTGCTGGGTTTGCTGACTGCTGGGTTTGCAGGCAAATGGGTTTGCAGGCAGCCGGGCTGCATACTGCTAGGTTTGCAGACTGATGGGTTTGCAGGCAGCTGGTTTTGCAGACAGCCGAGTTTGCAGGCAGCCGGGTTTGCAATCAGCTTGATTTGCAAACTGCTGGGTTTGCAGCCAGCTGGGTTTGCAGACTGCTGGGTTTGCAGCCAGCTGGGTTTGCAGCCAGCTGGGTTTGCAGACTGCTGGGTTTGCAGACTGCTAGGTTTGTAGGCAGCCGTGTTTGCAGGCAGTCGGGTTTGCAGGAAGCCGTGTTTGCAGGCAGTCGGGTTTGCAGGAAGCCGGGTTTGCAGGCAGTCTGGTTTGCAGGCAGCCGCGTATGCAGGCAGCCGCGTTTACAGGCAGCCGGTTTTGCAGACTGCTGAGTTTGCAGACTGCTAGGTTTGCAGGCAGCTGGTTTTACAGGCAGCCGAGTTTGCAGGCAGCCGGGTTTGCAATCAGCTTGATTTGCAAACTGCTGGGTTTGCAGCTAGCTGGGTTTGCAGACTGCTGGGTTTGCAGGCAGCCGGACTTGCAGACTGCTGGTTTTCCAGCCAGCTGTGTTTGCAGACTGCTGGGTTTGCAGGCAGATGGGTTTGCAGACAGCAGAGTTTGCAGGCAGCAGGTTTTGCAATCAGCTGGATTTGCAGACTGCTGGGTTTGCAGGCAGCCGGATTTGCAGACTGTTGGGTTTGCAGCCAGCTGGGTTTGTAGACTGCTGGGTTTGCAGGCAGATGGGTTTGCCGGCAGCGGGGCTGCAGACTGCTGAATTTGCAGACTGCTAGCTTTGCAGGCAGCTGGGTTTGCAGGCAGCCGGGTTTGCAGACTGCTGGGTTTGCAGGCAGCCGGACTTGCAGACTGCTGGTTTTCCAGCCAGCTGTGTTTGCAGACTGCTGGGTTTGCAGGCAGATGGGTTTGCAGACAGCGGAGTTTGCAGGCAGCGGGTTTTGCAATCAGCTGGATTTGCAGACTGCTGGGTTTGCAGCCAGCCGGATTTGCAGACTGCTGGGTTTGCAGGCAGCCGGGTTTGTAGACTGCTGGGTTTGCAGGCAGCCGGATTTGCAGACTGCTGGGTTTGCAGCCAGCTGTGTTTGCAGACTGCTCTGTTTGCAGACCGATGGGTTTGCAGGCAGCTGGTTTTGCAGACAGCGGAGTTTGCAGGCAGCTGGGTTTGCAGCCAGCTGTGTTTGCAGCCAGCTGGGTTTGCAGATTGCTTGGTTTATAGGCAGCCGGATTTGCAGACTGTTGGGTTTGCAGCCAGCTGGGTTTGTAGACTGCTGGGTTGGCAGGCAGAAGGGTTTGCAGGCAGCCGGGCTGCAGACTGCTGAATTTGCACACTGCAAGGTTTGCAGGCAGCTGGGTTTGCAGGCAGCCGAGTGTGCAGACTTCTGGGTTTGCAGGCAGCCGGATTTGCAGACTGCTGGGCTTGCAGCCAGCTGGGTTTGCAGACTGCTGGGTTTGCAGCCGGCTGGGTTTGCAGACTGCTTGGTTTGCAGCCAGTTGGGTTTGCAAACTGCTAGGTTGGCAGGCAGCTGGTTTTGCAGACAGCCGAGTTTGCAGGCAGCCGGTTTTGCAATCAGCTGGATTTGCAGCCAGCTGGTTTTGCACACCGCTGTGTTTGCAGACTGCTGGGTTTGCAGACTGCTGGGTTTGCAGACTGCTAGGTTTGTAGGCAGCCGTGTTTGCAGGCAGTCGGGTTTGCAGGAAGCCGGGTTTGCAGGCAGCCGGGTGTGCAGGCAGTCTGGTTTGCAGGCTGCCGGGTTTGCAGACTGCTTGGTTTGCAGACTGCTGGATTTGCACACAGCTGGGTTTGCAGGCAGCCAGGTTTGCAATCAGCTGGGTTTGTAGGCAGCTGGGTTTGCAGGCAGCCGGGTTTGAACGCAGCCAGGTTTGCAGGCAGAAGGGTTTGCAGAAAGTCGGGTTTGCAGAAAGTCGGGTTTGCAATTAGCTGGAATTGTAGGCAGCCGGGTTTGCAGACTACTGGGTTTGCAGGCAGCTGGGTTTGCAGGCAGCTGGGTTTGCAGGCAGCTTGGTTTGCAGACTGCTGGGTTTGCTGACTGCTGGGTTTGCACGCAAATGGGTTTGCAGGCAGCCGGGCTGCAGACTGCTAGGTTTGCAGACTGATGGGTTTGCAGGCAGCTGGTTTTGCAGACAGCCGAGTTTGCAGGCAGCCGGGTTTGCAATCAGCTTGATTTGCAAACTGCTGGGTTTGCAGCCACCTGGGTTTGCAGACTGCTGGGTTTGCAGCCAGCTGGGTTTGCAGCCAGCTGGGTTTGCAGACTGCTGGGTTTGCAGACTGCTAGGTTTGTAGCCAGCCGTGTTTGCAGGCAGTCAGGTTTGCAGGAAGCCGTGTTTGCAGGCAGTCGGGTTTGCAGGAAGCCGGGTTTGCAGGCAGTCTGGTTTGCAGGCAGCCGCGTATGCAGGCAGCCGCGTTTACAGGCAGCCGGTTTTGCAGACTGCTGAGTTTGCAGACTGCTAGGTTTGCAGGCAGCTGGTTTTACAGGCAGCCGAGTTTGCAGGCAGCCGGGTTTGCAATCAGCTTGATTTGCAAACTGCTGGGTTTGCAGCTAGCTGGGTTTGCAGACTGCTGGGTTTGCAGGCAGCCGGACTTGCAGACTGCTGGTTTTCCAGCCAGCTGTGTTTGCAGACTGCTGGGTTTGCAGGCAGATGGGTTTGCAGACAGCGGAGTTTGCAGGCAGCCGGTTTTGCAATCAGCTGGATTTGCAGACTGCTGGGTTTGCAGGCAGCCGGATTTGCAGACTGTTGGGTTTGCAGCCAGCTGGGTTTGTAGACTGCTGGGTTTGCAGGCAGATGGGTTTGCCGGCAGCGGGGCTGCAGACTGCTGAATTTGCAGACTGCTAGGTTTGCAGGCAGCTGGGTTAGCAGGCAGCCGGGTTTGCAGACTGCTGGGTTTGCAGGCAGCAGGACTTGCAGACTGCTGGTTTTCCAGCCAGCTGAGTTTGCAAACTGCTGGGTTTGCAGCCAGCTGGGTTAGCAGACTGCTGGGTTTGCAGCCAGCTGGGTTTGCAGACTGCTGGGTTTGTAGGCAGCCGGATTTGCAGACTGTTGGGTTTGCAGCCAGCTGGGTTTGTAGACTGCGGGGTTTGCAGGCAGATGGGTTTGCCGGCAGCGGGGCTGCAGACTGCTGAATTTGCAGACTGCTAGGTTTGCAGGCAGCTGGTTTTGCAGGCAGCCGGGTTTGCAGACTGCTGGGTTTGCAGGCAGCCGGGTTTGAAGACTGCTGGTTTTCCAGCCAGCTGTGTTTGCAGACTGCTGGGTTTGCAGGCAGATGGGTTTGCAGACAGCGGAGTTTGCAGGCAGCCGGTTTTGCAATCAGCTGGATTTGCAGACTGCTGGGTTTGCAGCCAGCCGGATTTGCAGACTGCTGGGTTTGCAGGCAGCCGGGTTTGCAGACTGCTGGGTTTGCAGGCAGCCGGATTTGCAGACTGCTGGGTTTGCAGCCAGTTGTGTTTGCAGACTGCTCTGTTTGCAGACCGATGGGTTTGCAGGCAGCTGGTTTTGCAGACAGCGGAGTTTGCAGGCAGCCTTGTTTGCAATCAGCTTGATTTGCAGACTGCTGGGGTTGCAGCCAGCTGGGTTTTTGGACTGCTGGGTTTGTAGCCAGCTGGATTTGCAGACTGCTGGGTTTGCAGCCGGCTGGGTTTGCAGCCAGCTGGGTTTGCAGCCAGCTGGGTTTGCAGGATGCTGGGTTTGTAGGCAGCCGGATTTGCAGACTGTTGGGTTTGCAGCCAGCTGGGTTTGTAGACTGCTGGGTTGGCAGGCAGATGGGTTTGCAGGCAGCCGGGCTGCAGACTGCTGAATTTGCACACTGCAAGGTTTGCAGGCAGCTGGGTTTGCAGGCAGCCGAGTTTGCAGACTTCTGGGTTTGCAGGCAGCATGATTTGCAGACTGCTGGGTTTGCAGCAAGCTGGGTTTGCAGACTGCTGGGTTTGCAGCCGGCTGGGTTTGCAGACTGCTTGGTTTGCAGCCAGTTGGGTTTGCAGACTGCTAGGTTGGCAGGCAGCTGGTTTTGCAGACAGCCGAGTTTGCAGGCAGCCGGTTTTGCAATCAGCTGGATTTGCAGCCAGCTGGTTTTGCACACCGCTGTGTTTGCAGACTGCTGGGTTTGCAGACTGCTGGGTTTGCAGACTGCTAGGTTTGTAGGCAGCCGTGTTTGCAGGCAGTCGGGTTTGCAGGAAGCCGGGTTTGCAGGCAGCCGGGTGTGCAGGCAGTCTGGTTTGCAGGCTGCCGGGTTTGCAGACTGCTTGGTTTGCAGACTGCTGGATTTGCACACAGCTGGGTTTGCAGGCAGCCAGGTTTGCAATCAGCTGGGTTTGTAGGCAGCTGGGTTTGCAGGCAGCCGGGTTTGAACGCAGCCAGGTTTGCAGGCAGAAGGGTTTGCAGAAAGTCGGGTTTGCAGGCAGCCTGAATTACAGGCAGCCGGGGTTGCAAGCAGCCGGGTATGCAGGCAGCCGCGTTTAAAGGCAGGCGGGTTTGCAGGCAGCCGGGTTTGCAGGCAGAGAGGCAGCCGGGTTTGCAATTAGCTGGAATTGTAGGCAGCCGGGTTTGCAGACTGCTGGGTTTGCAGGCAGCTGGGTTTGCAGGCAGCTGGGTTTGCAGGCAGCTTGGTTTGCAGACTGCTGGGTTTGCTGACTGCTGGGTTTGCAGGCAAATGGGTTTGCAGGCAGCCGGGCTGCAGACTGCTAGGTTTGCAGACTGATGGGTTTGCAGGCAGCTGGTTTTGCAGACAGCCGAGTTTGCAGGCAGCCGGGTTTGCAATCAGCTTGATTTGCAAACTGCTGGGTTTGCAGCCAGCTAGGTTTGCAGACTGCTGGGTTTGCAGCCAGCTGGGTTTGCAGCCAGCTGGGTTTGCAGACTGCTGGGTTTGCAGACTGCTAGGTTTGTAGGCAGCCGTGTTTGCAGGCAGTCGGGTTAGCAGGAAGCCGTGTTTGCAGGCAGTCGGGTTTGCAGGAAGCCGGGTTTGCAGGCAGTCTGGTTTGCAGGCAGCCGCGTATGCAGGCAGCCGCGTTTACAGGCAGCCGGTTTTGCAGACTGCTGAGTTTGCAGACTGCTAGGTTTGCAGGCAGCTGGTTTTACAGGCAGCCGAGTTTGCAGGCAGCCGGGCTTGCAATCAGCTTGATTTGCAAACTGCTGGGTTTGCAGCCAGCTGGGTTTGCAGACTGCTGGGTTTGCAGCCAGCTGGGTTTGCAGCCAGCCGGGCTGCAGACTGCTGGGTTTGCAGACTGATGGGTTTGCAGGCAGCTGGTTTTGCAGACAGCCGAGTTTGCAGGCAGCCGGGTTTGCAATCAGCTTGATTTGCAAACTGCTGGGTTTGCAGCCAGCTGGGTTTGCAGACTGCTGGGTTTGCAGGCAGCCGAAATTGCAGCCAGCAAGGTTTACAGGCAGCCGGGTTGGCAGACTGCTGGGTTTACAGGCAGCCTGGTTTGTTGCCAGCCGGGTTTGCAGGCAGGCGGTTTTACAGGCAGTCGGGTTTACCGACAGCCGGGTTTGCTGGCAGCCGGGTATGCAGACAGTCAGGTTTGCAGGCAGCTCTGTTTATAGGTAGCCGGAATGACAGGCAGCCGGGTTTGCAGGCAGCCGGGTTTACAGGCAGCCCCCTTTGCAGCTAGCCGCGTTTACAGCTAGCCGGGTTTCAGGCAGCTGGGTTTACAGACTGCTGCAGTTGCAGGCAGCCGGGTTTGCAGCCAGCCGGGTTCACAGACGACTGGGTTTATAGGCAGCCGGGTTTGCTGCTAGCTGGGTTTGCAGGCAGCTGGGTTTAAAGACTGCTGCAGTTGCAAGCAGCCGGGTTTGCAGGCAGCCGGGTTTACAGGTTGTCAGATTTGCTGGCAGCCGGGGTTCTAGGCAGCCGGGTTTGCTGTCAGCCGGGTTTGCAGGCTCCTGGGGTTGCAGTTAGTCGGGTTTGCAGGCAGCCGGGCTTCCAATCAGCCGGGTTTGCAATTAGCCGGGGTTTCAGCTCGCCGGGTTTGCAGGCAGCTGGGTTTACAGACTGCTGCAGTTGCAGGCAGCTGGGTTTCCAGGCAGCCGAGTTTGCAAGCAGTTCTGTTTACAGGCAGCAGGGTTTGCAGGCAGCCGGGTTTACAGGCTGCCGGGCTTTCAGCTAGCCGGACTTGCAGGCAGCCGGGTTTGCAGGCAGCCGGGTTTATAGGCAGCCGGGTTTGCAGGCAGCCGCGTTTACAGGCAGCCGAGTTTGAAGGCAGTCGGGTTTGCTGGAAGCCGGGTTTGCAGGCAGCCGGGTTTACAGGCAGCCGGGTTTGCAGGCAGGCGGCTTTACAGGCTGTCGGGTTTGCAGCTAGCCGGGTTTGCAGGCAGCTGGGTTGACAGGCTGCTGCAGTTGCAGGCTGCCGGGTTTGCAGCCAGCCGGGTTTACAGGCAGCCGGGTTTGCAGGTAGCTGGGTTTACAGGCAGCCGTGTTTGCAGGCAGCGGGGTTTACAGGCAGCAAGGTTTGCAGGCTGCTGGGGTTGGAGACGGCTGGTTTTGCAGGCAGCCGGGTTTCAAGCCAGACGGGGTTGCAGTTAGCCGGGTTTTCAGGCAGCCGGGTTTTCAGACTGCTGGGGTTGCAGTAAGCCGGGGTTGCAGCTAGCCGGGTTTGCTGGCAGCTGGGTTTACAGACTGCTGCAGTTGCAGGCAGCTGGGTTTCCAGGCAGCCGAGTTTGCAAGCAGTTCTGTTTACAGGCAGCAGGGTTTGCAGGCAGCCGGGTTTACAGGCTGCCGGGCTTTCAGCTAGCCGGACTTGCAGGCAGCCGGGTTTGCAGGCAGCCGGGTTTATAGGCAGCTGGGTTTGCAGGCAGCCGCGTTTACAGGCAGCCGAGTTTGAAGGCAGTCGGGTTTGCTGGAAGCCGGGTTTGCAGGCAGCCGGGTTTACAGGCAGCCGGGTTTGCAGGCAGGCGGCTTTACAGGCTGTCGGGTTTGCAGCTAGCCGGGTTTGCAGGCAGCTGGGTTGACAGGCTGCTGCAGTTGCAGGCAGCCGAGTTTTCAGGCAGCCGGGTTTGCAGGCAGCCGGGTTTGCCGTTAGCCGGGTTTGCAGGCAGATGGGTTAACAGGCTGCTGCAGTTGCAGGCAGCCGAGTTTGCAGGCAGCCGGGCTTACAGGCAGCCGGGTTTGCAGCGAGCAGGGTTTACAGGCAGCCGGGTTTGCAGGCAGCCGGGTTTGCAGGCATCCGGGTTTGGAGACTGCTGTGGTTGCAGTTAGCTGGGTTTGTAGCTGGCCGGGTTTGCAGGCAGCTGGGTTTACAGACTGCTGCAGTTTCAGGCAGCCGAGTTTTCCGGCAGCCGTGTTTGCAGGCAGTCGGGTTTGCCGTTAGCCGGGTTTGCAGGCAGCTGGGTTCACAGACTTCTGCATTTGCAGGCAGCCGGGCGTACAGTCAGCCGGGTTTACAGGCAGCCGGGTTTGCAGAGAGCAGGGTTTACTGGCAGCCGGGTTTGCAGGCAGCCGGGTTCGCAAACTGCTGGTGTTGCAGTTAGCCGCGTTTGCAGGCAGCTGAGTTTGCAGACAGCCTAGCTTACAGGCAGCCGGGTTTACAGGCTGCCGGGTTTGCAGGCAGCCGGGTTTGCAGGCTGCTGGGGTTGCAGTTAGCCGGGTTTGCAGGCAGCCGGGCTTACAGGCAGCCAGGTTTGCAGTTAGCCGTGGTTGCAGCTAGCCGGGTTTGCAGGCAGCTGGGTGTACAGACTGCTGGGGTTGCAGGCAGCCGGGTTTGCAGCCAGCCGGGTTTACAGGCAGCAGGGTTTGCAGGCAGCCGGGTTTATAGGCAGCCGGGTTTGCAGGCAGCCGCGTTTACAGGCAGCCGAGTTTGAAGGCAGTCGGGTTTGCTGGAAGCCGGGTTTGCAGGCAGCCGGGTTTACAGGCAGCCGGGTTTGCAGGCAGGCGGCTTTACAGGCTGTCGGGTTTGCAGCTAGCCGGGTTTGCAGGCAGCTGGGTTGACAGGCTGCTGCAGTTGCAGGCAGCCGAGTTTTCAGGCAGCCGGGTTTGCAGGCAGCCGGGTTTGCAGGCAGCTGGGTTAACAGACTGCTGCAGTTGCAGGCAGCCGAGTTTGCAGGCAGCCGGGCTTACAGGCAGCCGGGTTTGCAGCGACCAGGGTTTACAGGCAGCTGGGTTTGCAGGCAGCCGGGTTTGCAGGCAGCCGGGTTTGGAGACTGCTGTGGTTGCAGTTAGCTGGGTTTGTAGCTGGCCGGGTTTGCAGGCAGCTGGGTTTACAGACTGCTGCAGTTGCAGGCAGCCGAGTTTTCCCGCAGCCGGGTTTGCAGGTAGACGGGGTTGCCGTTAGCCGGGCTTGTAGGCAGCTGGGTTTACAGACTGCTGCAGTTGCAGGCAGCCGGGTTTGCAGCCAGCCGGTATTGCAGGCAGACGGGTTGGCAGGCAGCCGGGTTTGCAGGCAGCCGGGTTTGCAGCCAGCCGGGTTTACAGGCAGCCGGGTTTGCATGTAGCCGGGTTTGCAGGCAGCCGGGTTTACAGGCAGCCGGGTTTGCCACATGGGTTTGCAGACTGCTGGGATTACCGGCAGCCGGGTTTTCAGGTAGCAGGGACGCAAATAATCGAAAAGTTGCGTTAATGAGCGAAGATATCGCGCAAATGAGCGAATGTTGGAGCAAATGAGCGAATATTCGCGTAAACGTGCAAAGATTCGCACAAATGTGCGAATATTCGCGCCAATGAGCGAAAATATCGCGGAAATAAGCGAATATTCGCGCAAATGAGTTAATTTTCGCACAAAAATGGGAATATTCGCGCAAATGAGCGAATATTCGCGCAAACGAGCGAATACATATATATATTTTGAAATTTAAGATTGATTTGAGCCTTTTTGGATTCAATGTGCTTCT